>CM061555.1:236488458-236698136 GCA_030864225.1 Capsicum baccatum var. pendulum | reverse complement strand
GGACAAACGAGTGGAACGATGCGAATGGGATATTTTCGAGCCAAATCAATGTGCTATAGCCAATAGTTTTTGGGATAGGCCCGGGAGGCTAGAGATCATCCCAGTATGGTGTGCCATAGCCCACAATTTTGAGGGCGGGCCTCGGGTCCGGGTGTGCTGTGGTCTAAAAATCGATCGGGGCGTGCCAGAGAGGTTGGGGAATATCTCTGTTTGGCCCGTTTAAATTTTCGTGACTATTTGGGTGTCAAACGGGCCAAACGACATAAATAGGACATTTTAAACCAAAATTGATGTGCTATAGCCCACGGTTTTAGGGATGGGCCCAGGGTTCAGGCATGTTGTGGGCCAAAAATTGACTTGGGAGTGCTAGGGAGGACGGGGATTGTCCCTATGAGGTCTGTTTAAATTTTTGTCGCCATTTGGGTGGACAAACAGGAGAAACAGTGAGAAGGGGGTATTTTTGGGCGAAATCAGTGTGCTATAGCCCATGGTTTCGAGGATGGGCCCGGGGATGCCAGGTAGGTTGGGGATCATCCCAATGTTCCATTAAAAGTTTGTGGCCATTTGGGTGGACAAATGGGCGAAATGACACGAACGGGGCATTTTTGAGCCAAATCAATGTGCTATGGCCCATAGTTTTTGGGATAGGCCCGGGAGGCTGGAGATTATCCTAGTATGGTGTGCCATAGCCCACAATTTTGAGGGCAGGCCTGGGGTCCGGGTGTGCTGTGGTCTAAAAATCGATTGGGGCGTGCTAGAGAGGTTGGGGAATATCTCTGTTTGTCCCGTTTAAATTTTCGTGACTATTTGGGTGTAAAACGGGCCAAACGGCATAAACGGCATATTTTTAACCAAAATTGATGTGCTATAGCCCACGGTTTTAGGGATGGGCCCGGGGTTCAGACATGTTGTGGGCCAAAAATTGACTTGGGAGTGCTAGGGAGGACGGGGATTGTCCCTGTGAGGTCTGTTTAAATTTTTGTTGCAGTTTGGGTGGACAAACGGGCAAAACAGCGTGAACGGGGGCGTATTCAGGTGTACTATGGACCAAATATTGATTGGGGCATGCCAGGGAGGTTGGGCATCGTCCCAGTGTGGTCCATTTAAATTTTCATGGCCATTTGGGTGGATAGATAAGTGGAACGGTGCGAATAAGGCATTTTTAGGCCAAATCAGTGTGCTATAGCCTACGATTTCGGGGTTGGGCCCAAGATCCAGGCATGTTGTGGGCCAGAAATTTATTGTGCTATACCAGGGAGGTTGGGAATCATCCTAGTATGGTTTGTTTAAATTTTTATGGCCATTTGGGTGGATAAATGGGCAAAAAGGCCCGAATTGAGCATTTTTGAGCCAAATCAGTGTGCTATAGCCCACGATTTTAGGGGTGGGCTCGAAGTCTGGGCAAGCTATGGGCGAAAAATTGATCGAGGCGTACCAAGGAGGTTGGGGATAGTTCTAGTGTGGTCCGTTTAAATTTTCATGGCCATTTGGGTGGACAAACGAGTGGAACGATGTGAATGGGACATTTTCGGTCCAAATCGGTGTGCTATAGCTCACGTTTTTAGGGGTGGGCCCATAATTCGAGTGTGCTATGGGCTAAAAATTGATCGAGGCATGCCAGGGAGGTTGGGGATCGTTCTAGTGTAGTCCGTTTAAATTTTCATGGGCATTTGGGTGGACAAACGAGTGGAACGATGCGAATGGGATATTTTCGAGCCAAATCAATGTGCTATAGCCAATAGTTTTTGGGATAGGCCCGGGACGCTAGAGATCATCCCAGTATGGTGTGCCATAGCCCACAATTTTGAGGGCGGGCCTCGGGTCCGGGTGTGCTGTGGTCTAAAAATCGATCGGGGCGTGCCAGAGAGGTTGGGGAATATCTCTGTTTGGCCCGTTTAAATTTTCGTGACTATTTGGGTGTCAAACGGGCCAAACGACATAAATAGGACATTTTAAACCAAAATTGATGTGCTATAGCCCACGGTTTTAGGGATGGGCCCAGGGTTCAGGCATGTTGTGGGCCAAAAATTGACTTGGGAGTGCTAGGGAGGACGGGGATTGTCCCTATGAGGTCTGTTTAAATTTTTGTTGCAGTTTGGGTGGACAAACGAGCAAAACGGCATGAATGGGGGCTTATTCGGGCGTACTATGGACCAAATATTGATTGGGGCATGCCAGGGAGGTTGGACATTGTCCCAGTGTGGTCCATTTAAATTTTCATGGCCATTTGGGTGGATAAATAAGTGGAACGGTGCGAATGAGGCATTTTTGGGCCAAATCGGTGTGCTATAGCCTACGATTTCGGGGTTGGGCCCAAGATCCAGGCATATTGTGGGCCAGAAATTGATTGTACTATACCAGGGAGGTATGAAATAATCCCAGTATGGTTTGTTTAAATTTTTCTAGCCATTTAGGTGGATAGATGGGCAAAACGGCCCGAATTGAGCCTTTTTTGGGCCAAATTAGTGTGCTATAGCCCACGATTTTGGGGGTGGGCCTGAGGTCTGGGCAGGCTATGGGCAAACAATTGATCGGGCCATACCAAGGAGGTTGGGGATAGTTCTAGTGTGGTCCGTTTAAATTTTCATGGCCATTTGGGTGGACAAACGAGTGGAACGATACGAATGGGACATTGTCGGGCCAAATCGGTGTGCTATAGCCCAAGTTGTTAGGGGTGGGCCCAGAATTCGAGTGTTCTGTGTGCCAAAATTTGACCAAGGCATGCCAGGGAGGTTGGGGATCGTTCTAGTATGGTCCGTTTAAATTTTCATGGCCATTTGGGTGGACGAATGAGTGGAACGATGCGAATGGGCCCTTTTTGGGCCAAATCGGTGTGATATAGCCCACATTTTTAGGGATGGGCCAAGAATTCAAGTGTGCTGTGGGCCAGAAATTGATCGACGCATGCCAGGGAGGTTTAGGATCATCCTAGTGTGGACCAATTAAATTTGTTTGGCCATTTGAGTGGACAAATGGGCGAAACTGCTTGAATAGTGCATTTTCGGACCAAATTAGTGGCCTATAGCCCACATTTTTTGGGGTGGGCTCGAGGTTCGGGCATGCTGTGGGACAAAAATTGATCGAGGCATCCCAGGGAGGTTGGGGATCATCCCAGTATGGTTTGTTTAAATTTTTATGGCCATTTGGGTGGACAAAGGGGCAAAACGTCACGAATGGTGAATTTTTAGTCCAAATCGGTGTGCTATATCCCACGGTGTTGGGGGTGGGCCCGTGGTTCGGGCGTACTATGGGCCAAAATTCAACCGGGGTATGCCAGGGAGTTTAGGAGCCGTTCTAGTGTGGTCCGTTAAATTTTTCGTGCCTATTTGGTTGGACAAATGGGCATAATGGCACGAACGAGGCATTTTTGATCCAAATTGATTTACTATATAACCCATGGTTTCGAGGTGGGCCTGTGGTCCGGGCGTACTATGGGCCAAAAATCGACCAGGGCATGCCAGGGAGGTTGGGGGCCGTTCTAGTGTGGTCCATTAAATTATTCGTGGCCATTTGGGTGGACAAATGGGTAAAATGGCACGAACGGGGCATTTTCGATCCAAATTAATTTGCTATGTAGCCCATGGTTTCGAGGTGGGCCTAGGGTTCGGGTATACTATGGGCTGAAAATCGACCGGGGCATGCTTGTTAGGTTGGGGATCATCCCAATATGGTTCATTTAAATTTTTGTTGCCATTTGGGTGGACAAACGAGCAGAATTGCGTGAACGGAGTGTTTTCGGGCCAAATGAGTGTGCTATAGCCCGTGGTTTCGAGGGTGGTCTCGAGGTCCGGACGTCTTGTGGGCCAAAAATTTATTAGGGCATGACAGAGAGGTTAGGGATCATTCCAATGTGATTCGTTTAATTTTTTATGGCCATTTGGGTGGACAAATGAGTGAAACGACACGAATAGGGCATTTTTGGGCCAAGTCGATGTGTTATAGCACACGCTTTCGGGGGTGGTCCCTGGGTTTGGGCGTGTTGAGGGCCAAAAATTAACCGAGGCATTCTAGGGAGGTTAGGGATCATCCCAGTATATTCCATTTAAATTTTTGTTGCCATTTAGGGGGACAAACAGGCAAAACAGTGCGAATGGGGTATTTTCTTGGTAAATCGATGTGCTATAGCCCACGATTTTGTAGTGTGACCAGGATCCGGGTGCTCTGTGGAATGAAAATCAATTGGTGCATGGTAGGGAGGTTGGGGATCTTCCTAATATGATTCATTTAAATTGTCGTGGCCATTTGAGAGGACAAACGGGAGAAATGGAGCTAATGGTGCATTTTTGGGCTAAATCAATGACCTACAGCCCACGGTTTTGGGGGTGGGCCCGGGGTCTGGGCATGATGTAGGCTTAAAATCAACCGAGGAATGCTTGGGAAGTTCCGAATCATCCCAGTGTAGTCCGTGTAAATTTTCATGGCCATTCGGGTGGACAAACGGGGAAAACGGCACGAACGGGGAATTTTCAGGCCAAATCAATGTGCTAAGCCCACGATTTTGGGGATGGGTCCAGGGTCCGGGTGTGCTGTGGGCCAAAAATTAACCAGAGCGTGTCAGGGAGGTTAAAGATCATCCCAGTATGGTCTGTTTAAATTTTCGTGGCCATTTTGGTGGACAAACGGGCGAAACGGTGCTAATTGGGCATTTTTAGGTCAAATCAGTATGCTATAGCCCACATTTTTAGGGGTGCTGTGGGCCAAAAATCAACCGGGGTATGCCACAGAGGTTGGGCATCATACCAGTGTGGTCCGTTTAAATTTTTGTAGCCATTTGGGTGGACAAACAGGCGAAACGACATGAATGGAGCAAATTTTCGCATAATCTGTGTGCTATAGCCCACGGTTTTCGAGGGTGGGCCTATGGTCCGGGCGTCCTGTGTATCCAAAATTGATTGAGGCTTGCCAGGGAGGTTGGGGATCATCCTAGTGTGGTCTGTTTCAATTTTTGTGGCCATTTGGGTGGACAACGAGCGAAACAGCACAAACGGAGAATTTTCTGGCAAAATCTATATGCTATGCCCACGATTTTGGGGGTGGGCCCGGGGATCGGCGTGATGTTTACTGAAATTCAAATGGGGTATGCCAGGAAGGTTGGGTATTGTCCAAGTGTGGTCAGTTTAAATTTTCGTGGCTATTTGGATGGATAAACAGGAAAAACGGCACGAATGGGACATTTTTGGGCCAAATCGATGTGCTATAGCCACGATTTTGGGGGTGTGCTCGGGGTTCGAGCGTTCCATGGACCGAAAATTGATCAGGGCAAGCCAAGGAGATTGGGTATCATCACAGTGTGGTCTGTTTAAAAATTTATGGACATTTGGGTGGACGAACGGGTGAAACGGAGCGAATGGGACATTTTTGAGCCAAATTAGTGAGCAATAAACTACAGTTTGGAGGGTGGGCCCAGGGTTCGGGAGTGTTGTGTGCCTAAAATCGATATAGGCATGCTAGGAAGGTTGGAAATCATCCCAGTGTGGTTCGTTTAAATTTTTGTGGCCATTTGGGTGGACAAACGGGTGAAACAATGCGAACGGGGCATTTTTGGGCTAAATCGGTGTATTGTAGCCCACGGTTTTGGGGGTGGACATAGGGTGCGAACGTACGGTAGGCTAAAAATAGGCCAGAGCATGCCAGGGAGGTCGGGGATCATCTCGATATGGTCCGTTTATATTTTCGTGGCCATTTGGGTGGACAAACGGGCGTAACGATGCGAATGGGGTATTTTTGGGTTGAATAGGTGTGCTATAGGGGTGGGCCCGAGGTCCGGGTGTTCTGTGGGATTAAAATTAACCAAAGCGTTCTAGGGAAGTTGGGGATCATCCTAGTGTGGTCCGTTTAAATTTTCGTGGCACTTTGGGTAGACAAACACGTGAAACGGCGTAAATGGGGCATTTTCGGGCTACATTGATGTTCTATAGCCCACGGTTTCGAGGGTAGGCCCGGGATCCAGGCGTTCTATGAGCAAAAAATCTATCGGGGTAATCTAGAGAGGTTGGTGATCATCCAAGTATGGTTTGTTTAATTTTTTGTGGCCATTTGGGTGGATAAACGAGTGAAACAGCGTAAACAGGGCATTTTGGGTCAAATCACTATGCTATAGCCCATGGTTTTAGGGGTGGGCCCGTTGTTCGATCATACAGTGGGCCTAAAATTGACCTAGGAATGACAGGGATGTTGGATATCATCCCAGTGTTGTTCGTTTAAATTTTTATGGTGCTTTGCGAGGACAAACGGGTAAAACAGAGGGAAAGGGACGGGCCGGCCTGGGGTTCGGGCGTGCTGTGGGCCGAAAATCGATCGGGTCATGCCAGAGGGTTGGGGATCATCTAAGTGTGGTCCATTTAAATTTTTGTGGCCATTTAGTTAGACAAACGGGTGAAATGGCATGAACAAGACATTTTCGGGGCAAATTAGTGTTCTATAGCCCACGATTCTTGGGGTGAGCCCAGAATCCAGGTGTACTGTGGGATGAAAATCAACCAGGGTGTGTCAGGGAGGTTGGGAATTGTCCCAGTGCGGTCCGTTTTTATTTTTGTCGCCATTTGGGTGGACAAACAGGAGAAACAGTGAGAAGGGGGTATTTTTGGGCGAAATCAGTGTGCTATAGCCCATGGTTTCGAGGATGGGCCCGGGGTTTGGGTGTGCTGTGGGCCAAAAATTGATCGGGGAGAGCTACATAAGTTGCGAATCATCCCTATATGGTATGTTTAAATTTTTGTGGCCATTTGGATGGCCACAGGTAAAACGGCGTGAACGGGGTATTTTCAAGCCAAATCGGTGTGCTATAGCCCAAAGTTTTGCGGGTGGGCCCAGGGTCAAGGCGTCCTTTGGACCAAAAATTGACCGGGGCGTGCCAGAGTGGTTTGTGATTATCCCAGCATGGTCTGTTTAAATTTCTTTGACCATTTGGGTGGACAAACAGGTAAAACGACGCGAACAGGGCATTTTAGGCTAAATCGGTGTGCTGTAATCCATAGTTTTGGAGGTAGGCCCGGGGTCTGGTCATGCAGTGTGCCAAAAAATAATAGGGTCTTGAAAGACAGGTTGGGTATTATCTCGGTGTGGTTTTTTTAAATTTTTGTGGCCATTTAGCTGGACAAACAGGCAAAACAACTCTAACGGGGCATTTTCGGACCAAATAGGTATGCTATAGCCCACGGTTTTGGGGGTGGGCTTTGGGTCCGAGCGTGATTTAGGCTGAAAATCAATAGGCGCATTCCACGGAGGTTGGGAATCCTCTGATTATAATCCATTTAAATTTTTGTGGCTATTTAGGGGGACAAACGGGCGAAACGGAACAAACGGTGAATTTTTAGGTCAAATCGGTGTGCTATAGCCTACGGTTTTAGGGGTGGGCCTGGGTTTCGAGCATGCTATGGGCCTAAAATCGATCGAGGAATTTCATATAGGTTGGGTATCGTCCCATTGTGGTTCATTTAAATTTTTGTGGTTATTTAGGTGGACAAACGGGCAAAACGACGCTAACGGGGCATTTTCGAGCTAAATCGGTGTGCTATAGCCCACGATTTTGGGGGTGGGCTCGGTGTTCGGGTATTCTATGGCCCAAAAATCAATTAAAGTATGCCAGTGAGGTTGGGGATCATCCCAGTATGGTCCGTTTAAATTTTCGTGGCCATTTGGGTAGACAAACAAACAAAAGGGCACGAACGAGGCATTTTCAGGCCAAAGTAGTGTGCTATATCCCACGGTTTTGGGGGTGGGCTCGGGATACAGGCGTGATATTGGTGGAAAATCGATTGGGGTATGTCAGAGAGGTTGGGGATCATCCTAGTGTGGTTCGTTTATATTTTCGTGGCTATTTGGGTGGAAAAACAGGCAAAACGGCACAAATAGGGTGTATTCGGGCTAAATCGGTGTGCTAGAACCCATGGTTTTGGGGGTGGGACTAGAGTTCGGGCGTGCTGTGGGCTGAAAAATGACCGTAACGTGACAGGGAATTTAGGTATCATACAAGTGTGATATATTCAAATTTTTGTAGCCTTGGTTGGACAAAAGGGCAAAACGATGCGAACGAGGCATTTTAGGCCCAAATCGGTGGGCTATAGCCCACGGATATGGATGTGGGCCCAGGGTTCGAGTGTACTTTGGGCTAAAAATTAATAGAGGCATACCAGGGAGGTTTTGGATTATCCCAAGGTGGTTTGTTTAAATTTTTGTGATCATTTGGGTGGATAAATTGGCGAAATAACACGAAGAGGGCATTTTCTGGCAAAATCAATGTGCTATAGCCCAGGGTTTCAAGGGTGGGCCAGCGGTAAAAAATTGACTGGGGCATACCAGGAAGGTTGAGGATCATCCTACTATAATCTGTTTAAATTTTCATGGCCATTAGGGTGGACAAACGGGTGAAACCACGTGAATGGTGCATTTTCGAGCTAAATCGGTGTGCTATAGCCTACGATTTCAGGGGTGGGCCTATGGTTCGAGCGTGTTATGGACCAAAAATCAACCTCGGTATGCCAGAGAAGTTCGAGATCATCTCAGTGTGGTTAGTTTAACTTTTCGTGGCTATTTGGGCATTTTCACGCAAAATCAGTGTGCTATTGCCTAAGATTTCAGGGGTGGGCTCGGGGTCCAGGCGTGCTACGGGCTAAAAATTGATCTGGGCATGCCGAGGATGTTGGGGATTCCCAGTATGGTCCTTTTAATTTGTTGTGGCCGTTTGGGTGCATAAACTAGCAGAATGGCACGAACGGGGCATTTTTGGGCCAAATCGGGTGTGCTATAGTTCAGGGTTTTGGGGGTGGGCCCAAGATCCGGATGTGGGCCAAAAATTGACTGAGGCATGCTAAGGAGGTTGAGCATCGTCCCATTGTAGTCATTACAAATTTTTGTGGCCATTTAGGTGGACAAACGTGCAAAATGGAACAAATAGGGCATTTTTGAGCCTAATCGATGTGCTATAGCCCACGATTTTGAGGGTGGGCTCTGGATTTGGATATGCGGTGGGCTAAAAATCGACTGGGGAAAGCCAGGGAGGTTGGGTATTGTCCCAGTGTTGTCTGTTTAAATTTTTGTAGCCATTTGGGTGGACAAACGGGAGAAATACCTTCGGGCCAAATCGGTGAGCCATAGCCCATGATTTTGGGGGTGGGCCCAAGGTCCGACTGTGCTATAGGCTGAAAATAAACCAGGGCATGCCAGGGAGGTTGGGTATCATCCCAATGTGGGTTGTTTAAATTTTTGTCACCATTTGGGTGGATAAACGGGTAATAGGTGCGAATGGGTCATCTTCGGGCCAAATCGGTGAGCCATAGCCCACAGTTTTGGGGGTGGGCTCAGGGTCTGAGTTTTTCAAAGGGTAAAAATTGATCGAGGCATGATAGGGAGGTTGGGGATCATCCTAGTATGGTCCATTTAAATTTTTGTGGCCATTTAAGTAGACAAAGAGGCAAAATGACACGAATGGGGGCATTTTTGGACCAAATTGGTGTGCTATAGCCCCAAATTTTGGGGGTAGGCTCGGGGTACGGGCATGCTGTGGGTTGATAATCGATCGAGGAATACCAGGGAGGTTATGGATCATCCCAGTGTGGTCCGTTTAAATTTTTATTGCCATTTAGGTATACAAACATGTGGAACGGCGAGAAAGGGGCATTTTCAGGCCAAATCAATGTGCTACAGCCCACAATTTTGAGGGTGGGCTAGGTTCCGAGCGTGCTGTAGGGAAAAAATTGACCTGGACATGACAGGAAGCTTAGAGATCATCCAGGTGTGGTCTGTTTAATTTTTTTCTGCCATTTGTGTGGATAAACGGGCGAAACTGTGCAAACGGGGCATTTTCGGGCCAAATTGGTGTTCTATAGCCCACGGTTTTAGGGGTTAGCCCAAGGTCCAGGCGTGTTGTAGGCCGAGATTTAATCGAGGCATGCCAGGGAGGTTGGGTCATTTTAGTGTGGCCCGTTTAAAGTTTTGTGGCAATTTGGGTGGACAAATGGGCAAAATAGTGTGAACGGGTCATTTTTGGGTCAAATCGGTGTTCTATAGACTACAGTTTTGGGGATGGTCCCAGGGTCCAGGCGTTCTATAGGCCAAAAATTGATCAGGGCATGCCAATGAGGTTGAGGATCGTTCCGGTATGATCCGTTTAAATTTTAGCATCCAGTTTGGTGGACAAACTGGCAAAATGGTGCGCATAGGGTGTTTTCGGGCCAAATCGATATGCTATAACCCACAGTTTTGGGGGTACGCCTATGGTCCAAGCATGTTGTAGGCCAAAAATTGACTGGCGCGTTCTAGGGAGTTTGGGGATAATCCTAGTGTGGTCAATTTAAATTTTTGTGGCTGTTTAGGCGGACAAATGGGCAAACTGGCGCAAACGGGTCATTTTTGGGCCAAATCGATATGCTATAGCCCACGGTTTAGGGTGTGGGCCTGGGGTTCGGGTGTTCTATGGGCCGAAAACCAATTGGGGCATGTCAGGGAGGTTGGGGATTATCCAGTGTGGTCTGCTTAAATATTTGTGGCCATTTGGGTGGACAAACAGGAAAAAAGGCGCGAACGGGTTATTGTCGAGACAAATCGGTGTGCTATAACCCACGGTTTTGGGGTGGCCCCAAGGTTCGGGCGGGCTGTTAGCCGAAAATCGAACCGAGCATTCTAGGGAGGTTGGGGATCGTCCCAGTGTGGTTTGTTTAAATTTTTGTGGCCATTTGGGTGGACAAATAGGAGAAAATGGCTCGAACAGGGAAATTTTGGGCCAAATAGGTGTGTTATAGCCCACCGTTTTGAGGGTGGGTCCGGGGTTAGGGCATGCTGTGGGCCGAAAATCATCTAAGGTATGCCAGGAAGGTTGGGGATCATCCCTGTATGGTCCATTTAATTTTTTGTTCCATTTATGTGGACAAACGGGCAAAATGGCACGAACGGGGCATTTTCAGGCCAAATCGGTGTCCTATAGTCCACAGTTTTGGTGATGGGCTTGGGGTCCGAGTGTGATGTGGGAGAAAAATCAATTGGAGCATGCCAGGGATGTTGTGGATCATCCTAGTGTAGTCCATTTAAATTTCCATGGCCATTTTGGTGGACAAACAGGTGAAACGGTGAGAAGGGGGCATTATCGGGCCAAATCGGTGTGCTGTAGCTCACGATTTTGGGGGTGGGACATTGTTCGAGCGTTCTGTGAGCCAAAAACTTACTAGGTCATGCAAAGGAGGATAGATATCGTCCTAGTGTGTTTTGTTTAAAATTTTATGGCCATTTTGCTAGACAAACGGGAAAAATAGTGCGAACGAGGTGTTTTTGGTCTAAATTGGTATACTATAGCCTACGGTTTTGAGGGTGGGCCCAGGGCCCGAATGTGCTGTGGGCAAAAAATTGATTGGGGCGTGCCAGGGGGTTAGGGTTCATCTCAGTGTGGTCCGTTTCAATTTTCATGGCCATTTAGGCGGATAAACGGGTGAAACGGCGCGAACAGGGAATTTTTAGTCTAAATTGGTGTGCTATAGCCCATTGTTTTGGGGGTGGGCCCGGCGCGCTATGGGTCAAAAATTGATCGACGCGTGCCAGGGAGGTTGAGGGTCGTTCTAGTATGATCCGTTTAAATTTTTGTGGCTATTTGGGTGGACAAACAGGCAAAACAATGCGAACATGGCATTTTTGGGCCAAATCAGTGTGCTATAGCCCACGATTTTGGGGGTAGGCCCAGGGTTCAAGCGTGTTGTGGGCTAAAAATTGATCAGGGGATTCTTGGGAGGTTAAGGATCATCCCAGTCTTCCATTAAATTTTTATGGCCATTTGGGTGGACAAATGGGCAAAATGGCGCGAACGAGGCATTTTGGAGCCAAATCGATGTGCTATAGCCCTTAGTTTTTGGGATAGGCCCGGGGTCCAGGAGTGCTGTGGGACAAAAATTGATCGGGCATGCCAAGGAGGTTGGGGATCATCCCAGTATGGACTGTTTAAATTTTTGTGACTATTTGGGTGGACAAACGATGCGAACAAGGCATTTTCGGGCCAAATTGATGTGCTATACCCCACGGTTTTTGGGGTGGGACTGGGTTTCGGGCGTACTGTGGGCTGAAAATCAATCGAGGCATGCCAAAGAGGTTGGGATCATCCCAGTGTTGTCCGTTTAAATTTTCTTGGCCATTTGGGAAGACAAATGGGCGAAACTACATGAACGAGTCATTTTTAGGCCAAATCGGTGTGCTATAGCCCACGGATTTGGGGGTGGGCCCGGGGTCCTGGTATGTAGTATGCCAAAAATGGACCGGAGTGTGCCAGGGAGGTTGGGGATCATCCTAGTGTGGTTCGTTTAAATATTCATATCCATTTGGGTTGATAAATGGGTGAAATGGCACGAACGGGGTATTTTCGGGCCAAATCGATATGCTATTGCCCATAATTTCGGGGGTGGGCCCGAGGCCCGGGCATGCTGTGGGCTAAACATCAATAGGCATATACTAGGAAGGTTGGGAATCATCCCAGTGCGGTTCATGTAAATTTTCATGCTAATTTGGGTGGACAAACTATCAAAACAGCGTGAATGGGGCATTTTTGGGCCAAATCGGTGTGCTATAGCCTACAGTTTTGGGGATAGGCCCAGGGTCGGGGCATACTGTGGGTCAAATATTGATTGGGGTATGACAGGGAGGTTGGGGATCATCCCAGTATGGTCCATTTAAATATTCGTAGCCATTTGGGTGGACAAACCGGTGAAACGGCGCAAACTGGGCAATTTTGGGCCAAATCGGTGTGCTATAGACCACAGTTTTGAGGGTGGGCCCAGGGTCCAGGAGTTTTGTGGGCCAAAAATCAATCGGGGCATTCCAGGGAGGTTAGGATCATCTTAGTGTTGTGTTTAATTTTTTATGGCAATTTAGGTGGACAAACGGGCGAAACGGTGTGAACGGGGCATTTTCGGGCCAAATCGGTATGCTATAGCCCACAGTTTTGGGGGTGGGCCCAGGGTTTGGGCGTGCTGTGGGCAAAAAATTGATCGAAGCATGACAGTGAGGTTGTGGATCATCCTATTATGGTCTGTTAAAATTTTTGTGGCTATTTGGGTGGACAAACGGGCGAAACAACGCGAACGGGTCATTTTTAGCGAAATCGATTTGCTATGGCCTATGAATTCAGGGGTTGGCCTGGGGTACGGGCATTCTGTGGGATGAAAAATGATCGAATCGTGCAAGGGAGGCTGGGGATCATTCCAGTGTTGTCCGTTTAAATATTCATATCCATTTGGGTGGACAAACGGGCGAAACGACGCAAATGGGACATTTTCAGACCAAATCGGCGTACTATAGCCTACGGTTTCGGGGGTGGGCTCGGGTTGCGAGCGTGCTGTTGGCTGAAAATTGATCGGGGCGTGCCAGAAATATTGGGGATCGCCCTAGTGTGGTCTGTTTAAATTTTCATGGCAATTTGGGTAGACAAACGGGTGAAACTACGTGAACTGGGAATTTGGGAGCAAAATCAGTGTGCTATAGCCCACGATTTGTGTGGTGGGCCAGGGATCCATGGGTGCTGTAGGCCAAAAATTGACCGAGTCATGCCAAGGAGGTTCGAGATCATCCTAGTATGGTATGTTTAAATTTTTGTTGCCATTTTTGTGGATAAACGGGCGAAATGACACGAATGAGGCATTTTCAGCCTAAATCGGTGTGCTATAGCTTATGATTTCGGGGGTAGGCTCAGGGTCCAAGCGTGCTGTGGGCCGAAAATTGATCAGAACATGCCAAGGAGGTTGGGGATCATCCCAGCATGGTCTAGTTAAATTTTCGTGGCCATTTGGGTGGACAAATGGGAGAAATGGCACAATTAGAGTTTTTCATCCCAAATCAATGTGCAATAGCCCACGGTTTTGGGGTTGGGCCCGGGGTCCAAGCATGCTGTGGGCCAAAAATTGACTGGAGCGTGCTAGGGAGGTTGTGGATTGTCCCATTGTAGTCATTAAAATTTTTTTTGGCCATTTAGGTGGACAAACATGCGAAATGGCACAAATAGGGCAGTTTCGAGCCTAATCGATGTGCTATAGCCCACAATTTTGAGGGTGGGCTCTGGATTTGGACGTGCGATGGGCTGAAAATCAACTGGGGAAAGCCAGGGAGGTTGGGTATTGTCCGAGCATTGTCTGTTTAAATTTTTGTAGCCATTTGGGTGGACAAACGGGAGAAACACCTTCGGGCCAAATCGGTGAGCCATAGCCCACGATTTTGCGGGTGGGCCCGAGGTCCAACTGTGCTATAGGCTGAAAATAAGCCAGGGCATGCCAGGGAGGTTGGGGATCATCCCAATGTGGGTTGTTTAAATTTTTGTCACCATTTGGGTGGACAAACGGGCGAAAGGTGTGAATGGGGCATCTTCGGGCCAAATCGGTGAGCCATAACCCACAGTTTTAGGGGTGGGCTCGGGGTCTGAGTTTTTTGTAGGCTAAAAATTGATCGGGGCATGATAGGGAGGTTGGGGATCATCCCAGTATGGTCCATTTAAATTTTTGTGGCCATTTAGGTAAACAAAGAGGCAAAATTGCGCGAACGGGGCATTTTCGGACCAAATCGATGTGCTATAGCCCCAAATTTTGGGGGTAGGCTCGGGGTACGGGCATGCTGTGGGTTGACAATCGATCGAGGCATACCAGGGAGGTTATGGATCATCCCAGTGTCGTCCGTTTAAATTTTAATTGCCATTTTGGTGTACAAATAGGTGGAACGGCGAGAAAGGGGCATTTTCAGGCCAAATCAATGTGCTATAGCCCACGATTTTGAGGGTGGGGTGGGGTCCGAGCGTGCTGTAGGGAAAAAATTGACCGGTACATGCCAGGAAGCTTAGAGATAATCCAAGTATGGTTTGTTTAATTTTTTTCTGCCATTTGTGTGGATAAACGGGCGAAACGGCGCGAACGGGGCATTTTCGGGCCAAATTGGTGTTCTATAGTCCACGGTTTTGGGGGTTAACCCAAGGTCCAGGCGTACTGTGGGACGAGAATTAATCGAGGCATGCCAGGGAGGTTGGGTCATTCTAGTGTGGTCCGTTTAAAGTTTCGTGGCCATTTGGGTAGACAAATGGGCAAAATAGTGTGAACGGGGCATTTTTGAGCCAAATCGGTGTTCTATAGACCACGATTTTGGGGATAGTCCTAGGGTCCAGGCGTTCTATGGGCCAAAAATTGATCGAGGCATGCCAATGAGGTTGAGGATTGTTCCGGTACGATCCATTTAAATTTTGGTGTCCATTTTGGTGGACAAACAGGCAAAATGGTGCGAATAGGGTGTTTTCGGGCCAAATCGATACGCTATAACCCACAGTTTTGGGGGTACGCCAATGGTCCAAGCATGTTGTATGCCAAAAATTGTCTGACGTGTTCTATGGAGGTTGGGGATAATCCTAGTGTGGTCCATTTAAATTTTTGTGGCAGTTTAGGTGCACAAATGGGCAAAATGGCGTAAACGGGGCATTTTTGGGCCAAATCTATATGCTATAGACCACAGTTTAGGGTGTGGGCACGTGGTTCGGGCATTTTATGGGCTGAAAAGCAATTGGGGCATGTCAGGGAGGTTGGGGATTATCCAGTGTGGTTTGCTTAAATATTTGTGGCCATTTGGGTGGACAAACGGGCAAAACGGCGCGAATGGGTCATTTTCAAGACAAATCGGTGTGCTATAACCCATGGTTTTGGGGGTGGCCCCAAGGTTCGGGCGTGCTGTTTGCCAAAAATTGAACTGGGCATTCTAGGGAGGTTCGGGATCGTCCCAGTGTGGTTCATTTAAAATTTTGTGGCCATTTGGGTTGACAAATAGG
Source organism: Capsicum baccatum var. pendulum (assembly GCA_030864225.1). Classification (NCBI taxonomy): domain Eukaryota; kingdom Viridiplantae; phylum Streptophyta; class Magnoliopsida; order Solanales; family Solanaceae; genus Capsicum; species Capsicum baccatum. The sequence goes on along the minus strand of CM061555.1, from coordinate 236,682,370 downwards.
AGAAAATGGCCCGAACAGGGATTTTTTGGGCCAAATCGGTGTGCTATAGCCTACAGTTTTAGGGGTAGGCCCAGGGTCGAGGCATACTATGGGTCAGAAATTTATCAGGGTATGCTAGGGAGGTTGGGGATCATCCCAGTATGGTCCATTTAAATATTCGTAGCCATTTGGGTGGACAAACCGGTGAAACGACGCAAACTGGGCAATTTCGGGCCAAATCGGTGTGCTATAGACCACAGTTTTGGTGATGGGCTTGGGGTCCGGGTGTGCTGTGGGCAAAAAATCAATCGGAGCATGCCAGGGAGGTTGTGGATCATCCCAGTATAGTCCGTTTAAATTTTTGTGGCCATTTTGGTGGACAAACAGGTGAAACAGTGAGAAAGAGGCATTATCGAGCCAAATCGGTGTGCTGTAGCTCACGATTTCGGGGGTGGGCCATCGTTCGAGCGTGCTGTGAGCCAAAAATTTACTAGGGCATGCGAGGGAGGATAGAGATCATCCCAGTGTGTTTTGTTTAAATTTTTATGGCCATTTTGCTAGACAAACGGGAAAAATAGTGTGAACGAGGTGTTTTTGCTCTAAATCGGTATACTATAGCCTACAGTTTTGAGGGTGGGCCCAGGGTCCGAATGTGCTATGGACAAAAAATAAATTGGGGCATGCCACGGGGTTAGGGCTTATCTCAGTGTGGTCCGTTGCAATTTTTGTAGCCATTTAGGTGGATAAACGGGTGAAACAACACGAACAGGGAATTTTTAGTCTAAATTGGTGTGCTATAGCCCATTGTTTTGGGGGTGGGCCCGGGGTCCAGGTGTGCTGTAGGGAAAAAATTGACCGGTACATGTCGGGAAGCTTAGATATCATCCAAGTGTGGTTTGTTTAAACTTTTTCTACCATTTGTGTGGATAAACGGGCGAAACGGTGCGAACAGGGCATTTTCGGGCCAAATTGGTGTTCTATAGCCCACGGTTTTGGTAGTTAGCCCAAGGTCCAGGCGTGCTGTGGGACGAGAATTAATCGAGGCATGCCAGGGAGGTTGGGTCATTCTAGTGTGGTCCGTTTAAATTTTCGTGGCCATTTGGGTGGACAAATGGGCAAAATAGTGTGAACAGGGCATTTTTGGGCCAAATCGATGTTCTATAGACCACGGTTTTGGGGATGGTCCAGGGTCCAGGTATTCTATGGGCCAAAAATTGATCGAGGCATGCTAATAAGGTTAAGGATCGTTCCGGTATGATCCGTTTAAATTTTGGTGTCCATTTTGGTGGACAAACAGGCAAAATGGTGCGAACAGGGTGTTTTCAGGCCAAATCGATATGCTATAGCCCACAGTTTTGGGGGTACGCCTAGGGTCCAAGCATGTTGTAGGCCAAAAATTGACTAGCGTATTCTAGGGAGGTTGGGGATAATCCTAGTGTGGTCCATTTAAATTTTTGTGCCTGTTTAGGTGGACAAATGAGCAAAATGGCGCAAACGGGGCATTTTTGGGCCAAATCGATATGCTATAGCCCATGGTTTAGGGTGTGGGCCTGGGGTTTGGGCGTTTTATGGGCTGAAAACCAATTGGGGCATGTCAGGGAGGTTGGGGACTATCCAGTGTGGTCTGCTTAAATATTTGTGGCCATTTGGGTGGACAAACAGGAAAAAAGGCGCGAACGGGTTATTGTCGAGACAAATCGGTGTGCTATAGACCACGATTTTGGGGATAGTCCTAGGGTCCAGGCGTTCTATGGGCCAAAAATTGATCGAGGCATGCCAATGAGGTTGAGGATTGTTCCGGTACGATCCATTTAAATTTTGGTGTCCATTTTGGTGGACAAACAGGCAAAATGGTGCGAATAGGGTGTTTTCGGGCCAAATCGATACGCTATAACCCACAGTTTTGGGGGTACGCCAATGGTCCAAGCATGTTGTATGCCAAAAATTGTCTGACGTGTTCTAGGGAGGTTGGGGATAATCCTAGTGTGGTCCATTTAAATTTTTGTGGCAGTTTAGGTGCACAAATGGGCAAAATGGCGTAAACGGGGCATTTTTGGGCCAAATCTATATGCTATAGACCACAGTTTAGGGTGTGGGCACGTGGTTCGGGCATTTTATGGGCTGAAAAGCAATTGGGGCATGTCAGGGAGGTTGGGGATTATCCAGTGTGGTTTGCTTAAATATTTGTGGCCATTTGGGTGGACAAACGGGCAAAACGGCGCGAATGGGTCATTTTCAAGACAAATCGGTGTGCTATAACCCATGGTTTTGGGGGTGGCCCCAAGGTTCGGGCGTGCTGTTTGCCAAAAATTGAACTGGGCATTCTAGGGAGGTTCGGGATCGTCCCAGTGTGGTTCATTTAAAATTTTGTGGCCATTTGGGTTGACAAATAGGAGAAAATGGCCCGAACAGGGATTTTTTGGGCCAAATCGGTGTGCTATAGCCTACAGTTTTAGGGGTAGGCCCAGGGTCGAGGCATACTATGGGTCAGAAATTTATCAGGGTATGCTAGGGAGGTTGGGGATCATCCCAGTATGGTCCATTTAAATATTCGTAGCCATTTGGGTGGACAAACCAGTGAAACGACGCAAACTGGGCAATTTCGGGCCAAATCGGTGTGCTATAGACCACAGTTTTGGTGATGGGCTTGGGGTCCGGGTGTGCTGTGGGCAAAAAATCAATCGGAGCATGCCAGGGAGGTTGTGGATCATCCCAGTATAGTCCGTTTAAATTTTTGTGGCCATTTTGGTGGACAAACAGGTGAAACAGTGAGAAAGAGGCATTATCGAGCCAAATCGGTGTGCTGTAGCTCACGATTTCGGGGGTGGGCCATCGTTCGAGCGTGCTGTGAGCCAAAAATTTACTAGGGCATGCGAGGGAGGATAGAGATCATCCCAGTGTGTTTTGTTTAAATTTTTATGGCCATTTTGCTAGACAAACGGGAAAAATAGTGTGAACGAGGTGTTTTTGCTCTAAATCGGTATACTATAGCCTACAGTTTTGAGGGTGGGCCCAGGGTCCGAATGTGCTATGGACAAAAAATAAATTGGGGCATGCCACGGGGTTAGGGCTTATCTCAGTGTGGTCCGTTGCAATTTTTGTAGCCATTTAGGTGGATAAACGGGTGAAACAACACGAACAGGGAATTTTTAGTCTAAATTGGTGTGCTATAGCCCATTGTTTTGGGGGTGGGCCCGGGGTCCAGGTGTGCTGTAGGGAAAAAATTGACCGGTACATGTCGGGAAGCTTAGATATCATCCAAGTGTGGTTTGTTTAAACTTTTTCTACCATTTGTGTGGATAAACGGGCGAAACGGTGCGAACAGGGCATTTTCGGGCCAAATTGGTGTTCTATAGCCCACGGTTTTGGTAGTTAGCCCAAGGTCCAGGCGTGCTGTGGGACGAGAATTAATCGAGGCATGCCAGGGAGGTTGGGTCATTCTAGTGTGGTCCGTTTAAATTTTCGTGGCCATTTGGGTGGACAAATGGGCAAAATAGTGTGAACAGGGCATTTTTGGGCCAAATCGATGTTCTATAGACCACGGTTTTGGGGATGGTCCAGGGTCCAGGTATTCTATGGGCCAAAAATTGATCGAGGCATGCTAATAAGGTTAAGGATCGTTCCGGTATGATCCGTTTAAATTTTGGTGTCCATTTTGGTGGACAAACAGGCAAAATGGTGCGAACAGGGTGTTTTCAGGCCAAATCGATATGCTATAGCCCACAGTTTTGGGGGTACGCCTAGGGTCCAAGCATGTTGTAGGCCAAAAATTGACTAGCGTATTCTAGGGAGGTTGGGGATAATCCTAGTGTGGTCCATTTAAATTTTTGTGCCTGTTTAGGTGGACAAATGAGCAAAATGGCGCAAACGGGGCATTTTTGGGCCAAATCGATATGCTATAGCCCATGGTTTAGGGTGTGGGCCTGGGGTTTGGGCGTTTTATGGGCTGAAAACCAATTGGGGCATGTCAGGGAGGTTGGGGACTATCCAGTGTGGTCTGCTTAAATATTTGTGGCCATTTGGGTGGACAAACAGGAAAAAAGGCGCGAACGGGTTATTGTCGAGACAAATCGGTGTGCTATAGACCACGATTTTGGGGATAGTCCTAGGGTCCAGGCGTTCTATGGGCCAAAAATTGATCGAGGCATGCCAATGAGGTTGAGGATTGTTCCGGTACGATCCATTTAAATTTTGGTGTCCATTTTGGTGGACAAACAGGCAAAATGGTGCGAATAGGGTGTTTTCGGGCCAAATCGATACGCTATAACCCACAGTTTTGGGGGTACGCCAATGGTCCAAGCATGTTGTATGCCAAAAATTGTCTGACGTGTTCTAGGGAGGTTGGGGATAATCCTAGTGTGGTCCATTTAAATTTTTGTGGCAGTTTAGGTGCACAAATGGGCAAAATGGCGTAAACGGGGCATTTTTGGGCCAAATCTATATGCTATAGACCACAGTTTAGGGTGTGGGCACGTGGTTCGGGCATTTTATGGGCTGAAAAGCAATTGGGGCATGTCAGGGAGGTTGGGGATTATCCAGTGTGGTTTGCTTAAATATTTGTGGCCATTTGGGTGGACAAACGGGCAAAACGGCGCGAATGGGTCATTTTCAAGACAAATCGGTGTGCTATAACCCATGGTTTTGGGGGTGGCCCCAAGGTTCGGGCGTGCTGTTTGCCAAAAATTGAACTGGGCATTCTAGGGAGGTTCGGGATCGTCCCAGTGTGGTTCATTTAAAATTTTGTGGCCATTTGGGTTGACAAATAGGAGAAAATGGCCCGAACAGGGATTTTTTGGGCCAAATCGGTGTGCTATAGCCTACAGTTTTAGGGGTAGGCCCAGGGTCGAGGCATACTATGGGTCAGAAATTTATCAGGGTATGCTAGGGAGGTTGGGGATCATCCCAGTATGGTCCATTTAAATATTCGTAGCCATTTGGGTGGACAAACCAGTGAAACGACGCAAACTGGGCAATTTCGGGCCAAATCGGTGTGCTATAGACCACAGTTTTGGTGATGGGCTTGGGGTCCGGGTGTGCTGTGGGCAAAAAATCAATCGGAGCATGCCAGGGAGGTTGTGGATCATCCCAGTATAGTCCGTTTAAATTTTTGTGGCCATTTTGGTGGACAAACAGGTGAAACAGTGAGAAAGAGGCATTATCGAGCCAAATCGGTGTGCTGTAGCTCACGATTTCGGGGGTGGGCCATCGTTCGAGCGTGCTGTGAGCCAAAAATTTACTAGGGCATGCGAGGGAGGATAGAGATCATCCCAGTGTGTTTTGTTTAAATTTTTATGGCCATTTTGCTAGACAAACGGGAAAAATAGTGTGAACGAGGTGTTTTTGCTCTAAATCGGTATACTATAGCCTACAGTTTTGAGGGTGGGCCCAGGGTCCGAATGTGCTATGGACAAAAAATAAATTGGGGCATGCCACGGGGTTAGGGCTTATCTCAGTGTGGTCCGTTGCAATTTTTGTAGCCATTTAGGTGGATAAACGGGTGAAACAACACGAACAGGGAATTTTTAGTCTAAATTGGTGTGCTATAGCCCATTGTTTTGGGGGTGGGCCCGGGGTCCAGGTGTGCTGTAGGGAAAAAATTGACCGGTACATGTCGGGAAGCTTAGATATCATCCAAGTGTGGTTTGTTTAAACTTTTTCTACCATTTGTGTGGATAAACGGGCGAAACGGTGCGAACAGGGCATTTTCGGGCCAAATTGGTGTTCTATAGCCCACGGTTTTGGTAGTTAGCCCAAGGTCCAGGCGTGCTGTGGGACGAGAATTAATCGAGGCATGCCAGGGAGGTTGGGTCATTCTAGTGTGGTCCGTTTAAATTTTCGTGGCCATTTGGGTGGACAAATGGGCAAAATAGTGTGAACAGGGCATTTTTGGGCCAAATCGATGTTCTATAGACCACGGTTTTGGGGATGGTCCAGGGTCCAGGTATTCTATGGGCCAAAAATTGATCGAGGCATGCTAATAAGGTTAAGGATCGTTCCGGTATGATCCGTTTAAATTTTGGTGTCCATTTTGGTGGACAAACAGGCAAAATGGTGCGAACAGGGTGTTTTCAGGCCAAATCGATATGCTATAGCCCACAGTTTTGGGGGTACGCCTAGGGTCCAAGCATGTTGTAGGCCAAAAATTGACTAGCGTATTCTAGGGAGGTTGGGGATAATCCTAGTGTGGTCCATTTAAATTTTTGTGCCTGTTTAGGTGGACAAATGAGCAAAATGGCGCAAACGGGGCATTTTTGGGCCAAATCGATATGCTATAGCCCATGGTTTAGGGTGTGGGCCTGGGGTTTGGGCGTTTTATGGGCTGAAAACCAATTGGGGCATGTCAGGGAGGTTGGGGACTATCCAGTGTGGTCTGCTTAAATATTTGTGGCCATTTGGGTGGACAAACGGGCAAAACGGCGCGAACGGGTCATTTTTAAGACAAATTGGTGTGCTATAACCCACAGTTTTGGGGGTGGCCCCAAGGTTCGGGCGTGCTGTTAGCCAAATATTGAACTGGGCATTCTAGGGAGGTTAGGTATCATCCCAGTGTGGTTCATTTAAATTTTTATGGCCATTTGGGTGGACAAATAGGAGAAAATGGCCCAAACAGGGAATTTTTGGGCCAAATAGGTGTGTTATAGCCCACCGTTTCGAGGGTGGGCCTGGGGTTAGGGCATGCTGTGGGCCGAAAATCAACCAAGGTATGCCAGGGAGGTTGGGGATCATCCCTGTATGGTCCATTTAATTTTTTGTTCCATTTGTGTGGACAAACGGGCAAAATGGCACGAACGGGGCATTTTTGGGCCAAATCGGTGTCCTATATTCCACAGTATTGGTGATGGGCTTGGGGTCCGGGTGTGCTGTGGGACAAAAATCAATCGGAGCATGCCAAGGAGGTTTTGGATCATCCCAATGTAGTCCATTTAAATTTTCGTGGCCATTTTGGTGGACAAACAGGTTAAACGGTGAGAAGGGGGCATTATCGGGCCAAATCGGTGTGCTGTAGCTCACGATTTCAGGGGTGGGCCATCGTTCGAGCATGCTGTGAGCCAAAAATTTACTAGGGCATGCGAGGGAGGATAGAGATCATCCTAGTGTGATTTGTTTAAATTTTTACGGCCATTTTGCTAGACAAACGGGAAAAATAGTGCGAACGAGGTGCTTTTGATCTAAATCGGTATACTATAGCCTACGGTTTTGAGGGTGGGCCCAGGGTCCGGATGTGCTGTGGGCAAAAAATTGATTGGGGCATGCCAGGGGGTTAGGGCTCATCCCAGTGTGCTCCATTTCAATTTTCGTGGCCATTTGGGTGGATAAACGGGTGAAACGACACGAACAGGGAATTTTTAGTCTAAATTGGTGTGCTATAGCCCGTTGTTTTGGGGGTGGGCCCGGGGTCCAGGCGTGCTGTAGGGAAAAAATTGACCCGTACATGACAGGAAGCTTAGAGATCATCCAAGTGTGGTTTATTTAAATATTTTCGGTCATTTGTGCGGATAAATAGGCGAAACAGTGCGAACGGGGAATTTTCAGGCCAAATTGGTGTTCTATAGCCCACGATTTTGGGGGTTAGCCCAAGGTCCAGGCGTACTGTGGGCCGAGAATTAATCGAGGCATGCCAGGGAGGTTGGGTCATTTTAGTGTGGTCCGTTTAAATTTTCGTGGCCATTTGGGTGGACAAATGGGCAACATAGTGTGAACGGGGCATTTTTAGGCCAAATCGGTGTTCTATAGACCACGGTTATGGGGATGGGCCAGAGGTCCGACTGTGCTATAGGCTGAAAATAAGCCAGGGCATGCCAGGGAGGTTGGGGATCATACCAATGTGGGTTGTTTAATTTTTTGTCACCATTTGGGTGGACAAACGGGCGAAAGGTGCGAATGGGGCATCTTCGGGCCAAATTGGTGAGCCATAGCCCACAGTTTTGGGGGTGGGCTCGTGGTCTGAGTTTTTTGTAGGGTATAAATTGATCGGGGCATGATAGGTAGGTTGGGGATCATCCCAGTATGGTCCATTTAAATTTTTGTGGCCATTTAGGCAAACAAAGTGGAAAAATGGCGCGAACGGGGCATTTTCGGACCAAATTGGTGTGCTATAGCCCCAAATTTTGGGGGTAGGCTCGGGGTACGGGCATACTGTGGGTCGATAATTGATCGAGGCATACCAGGGAGGTTATGGATCATCCCAGTATGATCCGTTTAAATTTTCACTGCCATTTAGGTATACAAACAGGTGGAACAGCGAGAAAGGGGCATTTTCAGGCCAAATCAATGTGCTACAACCCACAATTTTGAGGGTGGGCTGGGGTCCGAGCGTGCTGTAGGGAAAAAATTGACCGGGACATGTCAGAAAGCTTAGAGATCATCCAAGTGTGGTTTGTTTAAATTTTTTCTGCCATTTGTGTGGATAAACGAGCGAAACGGTGCGAGCGGGGCATTTTCGGGCCAAATTGGTGTTCTATAGCCCACGGTTTTGGGGGTTAGCCCAAGGTCCAGGCGTGTTGTGGGCCGAGAATTAATCGAGGAATGCCAGGGAGGTTGGGTTATTCTAGTGTGGTCCGTTTAAATTTTTGTGGCCATTTGGGTGGACAAATGGGCAAAATAGTGTGAACAGGGCATTTTTGGGCCAAATCGATGTTCTATAGACCACGGTTTTGGGGATGGTCCAGGGTCCAGGCATTCTATGGGCCAAAAATTGATCGAGGCATGCCAATAAGGTTGAGGATCGTTCCGGTATGATCCGTTTAAATTTTGGTGTCCATTTTGGTGGACAAACAGGCAAAATGGTGCGAACAGGGTGTTTTCAGGCCAAATCGATATGCTATAGCCCATAGTTTTGGGGGTACGCCTAGGGTCCAAGCATGTTGTAGGCCAAAAATTGACTAGCGTATTCTAGGGAGGTTGGGGATAATCCTAGTGTGGTCCATTTAAATTTTTGTGCCTGTTTAGGTGGACAAATGAGCAAAATGGCGCAAACGGGGCATTTTTGGGCTAAATCGATATGATATAGCCCATGGTTTAGGGTGTGGGCCTGGGGTTTGGGCGTTTTATGGGCTGAAAACCAATTGGGGCATGTCAGGGAGGTTGGGGATTATCCAGTATGGTCTGCTTAAATATTTGTGGCCATTTGGGTGGACAAACGTGCAAAACGGCGCGAACGGGTCATTTTTAAGACAAATCGGTTTGCTATAACACACAGTTTTGGGGGTGGCCCCAAGGTTCGGGCGTGCTGTTAGCCAAATATTGAACTGGGCATTCTAGGGAGGTTGGGTATCATCCCAGTGTGGTTCATTTAAATTTTTGTGGCCATTTGGGTGGACAAATAGGAGAAAATGGCCCGAACAGGGAATTTTTGGGCCAAATAGGTGTGTTATAGCCCACCGTTTAGAGGGTGGGCCTGGGGTTAGGGCATGCTGTGGGCCGAAAATCAACCAAGGTATGCCAGGGAGGTTGGGGATCATCCCTGTATAGTCCATTTATTTTTTTGTTCCATTTGTGTGGACAAACGGGCAAAATGGCACGAACGGGGCATTTTTGGGCCAAATCGGTGTCCTATATTCCACAGTTTTGGTGATGGGCTTGGGGTCCGGGTGTGCTGTTGGCCAAAAATCAATCGGATCATGCCAGGGAGGTTGTAGATCATCCCAGTGTAGTCCGTTTAAATTTTGATGGCCATTTTGGTGGACAAACAGGTGAAACGGTGAGAAGGGGGCATAATCGGGCCAAATCGGTGTGCTGTAGCTCACGATTTCGGGGGTGGGCCATCGTTCGAGCGTGCTGTGAGCCAAAAGTTTACTAGGGCATGCGAGGGAGGATAGAGATCATCCCAGTGTGTTTTGTTTAAATTTTTATGGCCATTTTGCTAGACACGCGGGAAAAATAGTGCGAACGAGGTGTTTTTGGTCTAAATCGGTATACTATAGCATACGGTTTTGAGGGTGGGCCCAGGGTCCGGATGTGCTGTGGGCAAAAAATTGATTGGGGTGTGCCAGGGGGTTAGGGCTCATCCCAGTGTGGTCCGTTTCAATTTTCGTGGCCATTTAGGTGGATAAACGGGTGAAACGACGCGAATAGGGAATTTTTAGTCTAAATTGGTGTGCTATAGCCCATTGTTTTGGGGGTGGGCCCGGGGTCCAGGCGTGCTATGGGTCAAAAATTGATCGGCGCGTGCTAGGGAGGTTGAGGGTAGTTCTAGTATGATCCGTTTAAATTTTCGTGGCTATTTGGGTGGACAAACAGGCAAAACGATGCGAACAGGGCATTTTCGGGCCAAATCAGTGTGCTATAGCCCATGGTTTTGGGGGTAGGCCCAAGGTTCAAGCGTGTTGTGGGCCAAAAATTGATCAGGGCATTCTAGGGAGGTTAGGGATCATCCCAGTCTTCCATTAAAAGTTTTATGGCCATTTGGGAGGACAAATGGGCGAAATAGCGCGAACGAGGCATTTTGGACCCAAATCGATGTGCTATAGCCCTTAGTTTTTGGGATAGGCCCGGGGTCCAGGAGTGTTGTGGGCCAAAAATTGATCGGGGCATGCCAGGGAGGCTGGATATTATTCCAGAGTGGTTTGTTTAAATTTTTGTGGCCATTTGCATGGACAATCGGGCAAAACGACATGAATGGGTTATTTTCGAGCCAAATCGATGTGTTATAGCCCACACTTTTGGGGGTGGGCCTGGGGTCTGGGCATATTGTGGGCTGAAAATTGACCCAAGCATTCTAGGGAGGCTGGGGATCGTCCTAGTGTGGTTCGTTTAAATTTTTGTGGCTATTTGGGTAGACAAACGGGCAAAAATGACCCAAATGGGGCATGTTTGGGCCAAATAGGTGTGCTATAGCCCACTGATTCGGGGGTGGACCCGAGGGTTGGGTGTGCTATGGGCCAAAAATTAATTGAGGCTTGCCGGGGAGGTTGGGGATCATCCCAGTGTTGTCCGTTTAGATTTTTATGGCTATTTGGGTGGACAAAAAGGCGAACAACACGAATGAGGCATTTTTGGGCTAAATCAATGTGCTATATACCACGGTTTGGGGGTAGGCCCGGGGTTTGGGTGTTCTGTGGGTCAAAAATTAACCGGGACATGCTAGCGAGGTTGGGTATCATCCCAGTGTGGTTTTTTTAAATTTTATTGGTTATTTGTGTGGGAAAAACGGGTGAAACTGTACGAATGAGGCATTTTTGAGCCAAATCAATGTGCTATAACCCATGATTTTGGGGGTGGGATAAGGGTCCGGGCGTACTGTAGGCCAAAAATTGATTGGGGCATGCAAGAGAGGTTGGGGATCATCCTAGTATGATTTGTTTAATTTTTTTTTCTATTTGGGTGGACAAACGGGCGAAATGGTGCAAATGAGGTATTTTCGAGCAAAATCAATGTGCTATAGCCCACGGTTTTGGGTGTGGGCTCGGGGTTCGGGCGTGCTATGGGCGAAAAATTGACTGGGGCATACTATGGAGATTGGGGATCATCCCAGTATGGTCCATTAAAATTTTTGTGGCCATTTGGGTGGACAAACGGGCAAAATGGCATGAACATGTCATTTTTTGGCCAAATCAGTGTGCTATAACCCACGGTTTCAAGGGTGGGCCCATGGTCCGGGCGTGCTATGGGCCAAAAATCGATTGAGGCATGTCAGGGAGGTTGGGGATCATCTCAGTGTGGTCTATTTAAATTTTTGTGGCTATTTAGGTAGTCAAACGCGCAAAATAGCACAAACAGGGCATTTTTGAGCCAAATTGGTGTGCTATAACCCATGGTTTCGGGGGTAGGCCCAGGGTCCGGGTGTGCTGTAGGCCCAAAATTGATCGGGGCATGCTAGAGAGGTTGGCGATTGTCCTAGTATGGTTCATTTAAATTGTTTTTTCTATTTGGGTGGAGAAACAGGTGAAACGGTGTGAACAGTGTATTTTTGGCCCAAATTGGTATGCTATATCCCACAGTTTTAGGAGTGGGCTCGGGGTTCGGGTGTGTCGTGGGTCAAAAATTGATAGGGCGTACCATGGAGGTGGGGATCGTTTCGTTCTGGTTCGTTTAAATTTTTGTGGCCATTTGGGGGGACAAACGAGCGAAACGGCGCGAACGGAGCATTTTTGTGCCAAATCGATGTGCTATTGCGCACAGGTTCTGGTTTGGGCCCTGTGACTGAGCGTGCTGTGGACTAAAAATTGACCGGGATATGCCAAGGTGGTTGGGGATCATCCAGTGTGGTTCGTTTAAATTTTTATGGCCATTTGGGTGGACAAACGGGCGAAACGGCACGAACGGTGTATTTTTGGGCCAAATCGGTGTGCTACAACCCACTGTTTTGGGGGCGGGCCCTGGGCCGGGCATGATGTGGGTCAAACATTAATTGGCATATTCTAGGAAGGTTGGGAATCATCCCAGTGCAATTCGTGTAAATTTTCATGGCAATTTGGGTGGACAAATGGGCGAAACAACGCGAACGGGGCATTTTTGGTCCAAATCAGTGTGCTATAGCCCACAGTTTTAGGGGTGGGCTCGGGGTCAGTGTGTGCTGTGGGTCAAAAATTGACCGGGGTATGCCAGGGTGGTTGGGGATCATCCCAATATGTTCCTTTTAAATATTTGTAGGCATTTGGGTGGACAAACAGGCAAAACAACGCGTAGATAGGTGCATGCCAAGGTGGTTAGGATCATCCCAGTGTGTTCCGTTTAAAATTTTATGGTAAGTTGGGTAGACAAACGGGCAAAACAGCGTGAACGAGGCATTTTTCGGCCAAATCAGTATGCTATAGCCCATAATTTTGGGGGTGGGCCCAGGGTTTGGGCGTGCTGTGGGCCAAAATTGATCAAGGCATGCCAGGGAGGTTGTGGATCATCCCAGTGTGGTCTGTTTAAATTTTCGTAGCTATTTGGATGGACAAACGGGCGAAACGATGCGAACGGGGTATTTTTGGCCCAAATTGGTGTATTATAGCCACGATTTTGGTGGCGGGCCCGAGGTTCGGGCATTCTGAGGGATGAAAATCTATCGGAGCATGCCAGGGAGGTTGTGTATTGTCCTAGTATGGTCTGTTAAAAATTGTGTGGCCATATTGGTGGACAAACGGGCAAAACGGCACGAACGGGTCATTTTTTGCCAAATTGGTGTGCTATGGCCTATAAATTCAGGGGTGGGCCTTGGGTACATGCATTCTGTTGCCCAAAAAATGATCGAGCATTGCTAGGGAGGTTGGGGATCATCCCAGTATGGTCTATTTAAATTTTTGTGTCCATTTGGCTGGACAAACGGTTGAAACGACACTAGAAGAGTGTTTCATCCTAAATCGTTGTGCAATAGCCTACGGTTTCGGGGGTAGGCCCGAGGTCCGAGCGTGCTATGGGCCAAAAATTGATAAGGGTGTGCTATGGAGGTTGAGGATCATCCGATTCTTGTCCATTCAAATTTTTATGGCCATTTAGGTGGATAAATATGTGAAACGGCGCAAACAGGGCATTTTTGGGTTTAATCAATATGCTATAGCCCACGGTTTTGGGGGTGGGCTTGGGATTTGGGAGTGCTGTGGGATGAAAATCGATTGGGTCATGCTAGAAAGGTTGGTATCATCCAATGTGGTCCATTTAATTTTTTGTAGCCATTTGGGTGGACAAATGGGAGAAACATCTTTGGGCCAAATCGATGAGCCACAACCCACGATTTTGGGGGTGGGCCCGGGGTCTAACCGTACTATAGGATAAAAATAAACCAAGGCATCCCAAGGAGGTTGGGGATCATCCAAGTGTAGTTCGATTAATTTTTGTCACTATTTGGGTGGATAAACGGGCGAAACGACGCAAATGAGGCATCTTCGGGCTAAATCAGTGAGCCATAGCCCACAGTTTTGGGTGTGGGCAGGGGGTCTGAGTTTTTCATGGGATAAAAATTGACCGGGCATTTTAGGGAGGTTGGGGATCATCCCAGTATGGTCCGTTTAAATTTTTGTGGCCATTTAGGTGGACAAACAGGCAAAATGGCACGAATAGGGCATTTTCGTGCCAAATCGGTTTGCTATAGCCCCCAGTTTTGGGGGTAGGCTCAGGGTACAGGTATGCTGTGGGTAAAAATTCTATCGAGGCATACCAGAGAGGTTGTAGATTGTCCTAGTGTGGTCCGTTTAAATTTTTATTGCCATTTAGGTATACGAATAGGTGAAACAGCAAGAAGGGAGCATTTTCGGGCCAAATCAGTGAGCTATAGCCCACGGTTTCAGGGGTGGTCTCGGGGTTCGGGCGTGATATGGGCCAAAAATTGACTAGGGCATGCCAGGGAGATTAGGTATCATCCTAGTGTGGTTCGCTAAAATTTTCGTGGCCATTTGGGTGGACAAACGGGCGAAACGGTAAGAACGGGTCATTTTCTGGCCAAATCAGTGTGCTATAGCCTTCGGTTTCGGGGGTGGGCTATGGGCCAAACATTGATCGAGGTATGTCAGGGAGGTTGGGGATCAGCCCAGTATGGTGTGTTTAAATTTTTGTGGCTATTTAGGTGGACAAACGGGCAAAATGGCACTAACGGGGTATTTTTGGGCCAAATTAGTGTGCTATAACCCATCGTTTTAAGGGTGGGCCTAGGGTCCGGGCGTGTTGTATGCCAAAAATTGATCGGAGCATGCCAGGGAGGTTTGGGATCATCCTAGTATAGTTTATTTAAATTGTTTTCCCTATTTGGGTGGACAAACAAGCAAAACGACGCGAACAGGGTATTTTTGGGCCAAATCGGTGTGCTATATCCCACGGTTTTAGGGGTGGGCTTGGGGTTCGGGCGTGATGTGGGTCCAAAATTGATAGGGGCATGCCAGGGAGGTGGGTATCATTCCAGTGTGGTCCGTTTAAATTTTTGTGGACATTTGGGAGGACAAACGAACGAAACGGTGCGAACGGGGCATTTTTGGGCCAAATCGATGTGCTATTGCGCACAGTTTCCAGTTTGAGCTCGGGGTCCGGGCGTTCTGTGGGTCAAAAATTGATTCGAACATGCCAAGGAGGTTGGGGATCATCCCGGTATGGTCCGTTTAAATTTTCGTGGCCATTTGGGTGGACAAACGGGCAAAACGGTACGAACGGGGTATTTTTGGGCCAAATCGGCATGCTACAACCCACAGTGTTAGGGGTAGGCCCGGGTCCCAGGCATGCTGTGGGCCAAACATCAATCCGCGCATGCTAGGAAAGTTGAGAATTATAACAGTGCTGTTCGTGTAAATTTTCATGGCAATTTGGGTGGACAAACAGGCAAAACAACGCGGACGAGGTATTTTAGGGACAAATCGGTCTGCTATAGCCCACGGTTTTGGGGGTGGGCCAGGGATCCAGGGGTGTTACAGGACAAAAATTGATCAGGGTATGCCAAGGAGGTTCGGGATCATCCTAGTGTGGTCTGTTTAATTTTTTGTTGCCATTTTGGTGGAAAAACGGGCGAAACGGCATGAACAGGGCATTTTCGGCCTAAATCGATTTGTTATAGCCTACGATTTCTAGGGTGGGCCTAGTGTCCAAGCGTGCTGTGGGCCGAAAATATATTCGAGCATTGCCAGGGAGGTTGGGGATCATCCCAATATGGTCTATTTAAATTTTTGTGGCTATTTCGGTGGACAAACGGGCGAAACAGCACTAGCGGAGTGTTTCATCCAAAATCGGTGTGCATTAGACCACGATTTTGGGGGTGGGCCTGGGGTTCGAGCGTGCTGTAGGCCAAAAATAGATCGGGGCGTGCTAGGGAGGTTGAGGATTGTCACATTCTGGTCCATTTTAATTTTTATGGCCATTTAGGTGAACAAACGTGCGAAACAGCCAAAACAGGGTATTTTCGGGCCTAATCGATGTGCTATAGCCCACGGTTTTGGGGGTGGGCTTGGAATTTGGGCGTGCTGTGGGCTAAAAATCAACTGGGGCATGCCAGAGAGGTTGGGGATCATCCCAGTGTGATCTTTTTAAATTTTTGTAGCCATTTGGGTGGACAAACATGAGAAATATCTTTGGGCCAAATCGGTGAGCCATAGCCCACAATTTTGGGGGTGGGCCCGGGGTCCGACTATGCTATAGGCTGAAAATAAACTAGGGCATCCCAAGGAGGTTTGGTATCTTCCGAGTGTGGTTCGTTTACATTTTGTCACTATTTGGGTGTATAAACGGGCGAAACGGCGCGAACGAGGCATCTTCGGGCCAAATCGGTGATCCATAGCCCACAGTTTTGGGGGTGGGCCCGGGTTCTGAGTTTTTTGTGGGGTAAAAATTGACCAGGGAGTTCTAGGGAGGTTGACGATCATCCCAGTATTGTTCCTTTAAATTTTTGTGGCCATTTAGGTGGACAAACAGGCAAAATGGCATGAACGAGGCATTTTCGAGCCAAATCGGTGTGCTATAGCCCCCAGTTTTGGGGGTAGGCTCGGGGTACAGGCATGCTGTGGGTTGAAAATCAATCGAGGCATACCAGGGTGGTTTTGGATCATCCCAGTGTGGTCTGTTTAAATTTTCATAGCCATTTAGGTATACAAACGAGTGAAACGGTGAGAAGGGAGCATTTTCGGGCCAAATCAATGTGCTACAGCCCACGATTTCAAGAGTAGGCTAGGGTCCGAGCATGCTGTGGGAAAAAAATTGACCGAGGTATGCAGGAAGCTTAGAGATCATCCAAGTGTGGTCTGTTTAAATTTTTGCTGCCATTTATGTGGACAAACGGGCGAAACGGTGCGAATGGGGCACTTTCGGGCCAAATCGATGATCTATAGCTCACAATTTTAGGGGTGAGCCCAAGGTCTAGGTGTGTAGTGGGTTGAGAATCAATCGAGGCATTCCAGGGAGGTTGGGATCATTTTTTTATAGTCCGTTTAAAGTTTAGTCACCATTTGGGTGGACAAATGGGTAAAACAGCACGAACGGGGCATTTTTGGGCCAATTCGGTGTTCTATAACCCACGATTTAGGGGGTGATCCTGGGATCCAGGCGTTCTATGCGCCAAAAATTGATCGAGGTATGCCAAGCAGGTTGGGGATCATTCCAGTATAGTCCATTTAAATTTTGTTGTCCATTTGGGTGGACAAACAGGCAAAACAGCGCGAACAAGGTGTTTTCGGGCTAAATCGGTATACTATAGCCCACAGTTTCGGGGGTAGGCCTAGGGTCCAGGCGTGTTGTAGGCCAAAAATTGACTGGCGTATTCTAGGAAGGTTGGGGATAATCCTAGTGTGGTCCATTAAAACTTTCATAGCCATTTAGGTATACAAACGAGTGAAACGGTGAGAAGGGAGCATTTTCGGGCCAAATCAATGTGCTACAGCCCACGATTTCGAGAGTAGGCTAGGGTCCGAGCATGCTGTGGGATAAAAATTGACCGAGGTATGCAGGAAGCTTAGAGATCATCCAAGTGTGGTCTGTTTAAATTTTTGCTGCCATTTATGTGGACAAACGGGCGAAACGGTGCGAATGGGGCACTTTCGGGCCAAATCGATGATCTATAGCTCACGATTTTAGGGGTGAGCCCAAGGTCCAGGTGTGTAGTGGGATGAGAATCAATCGAGGCATGCCAGGGAGGTTGGGATCATTTTTTTATAGTCCATTTAAATTTTAGTGGCCATTTGGGTGGACAAATGGGTAAAACAGCACGAACGGGGCATTTTTGGGCCAATTCGGTGTTCTATAGCCCACGATTTATGGGGTGATCCTGGGATCCAGGCGTTCTATGGGCCAAAAATTGATCGAGGTATGCCAAGCAGGTTGGGGATCATTCCAGTATAGTCCATTTAAATTTTGTTGTCCATTAGGGTGGACAAACAGGCAAAACAACGCGAACAAGGTGTTTTCGGGCTAAATCGGTATACTATAGCCCACAGTTTTGGGGGTAGGCCTAGGGTCCAGGCGTGTTGTAGGCTAAAAATTGACTGGCGTATTCTAGGAAGGTTGGGGATAATCCTATTGTGGTCCATTTAAACTTTTGTGGCCATTTGGGTGGACAAATGGCCGAAACAGCACAAACGGGGCATTTTTGGGCCAAATCGATATGCTATAGCCCACGATTTTGGGTGTGGGCCCAGTGTCTGGGCATACTGTGGGCTAAACATTAATCGGGGTATGTCAGGGAGGTTGGGGTGTGTCCCAGTGTGGTCTGCTTAAATGTTTGTGGCTATTTGTGTGGACAAAATGACGAAATGGTGCGAATGGGTCGTTTTCAGGACAAATCGGTGTGCTATAACCCACGGTTTTAGGGGTGGGCCCAAGGTTCGGGAGTTTTGTTAGACAAAAATCAACTCGGGCATTCTAGATAGGTTGGGTATCATCCCTGTGTGGTTCGTTTAAATTTTTGTGGCCATTTGAGTGGACAAATGGGCGAAAACAACATGAACGGGTCATTTTCGAGACAATCGGGGCATGTCAGGGAGGTTGGGATTGTCCTAGTGTGGTCTGCTTAAATATTTGTGGCTATTTGGTTGGACAAACGGGCAAAACGGCATGAACCGGTCATTTTCAGGACAAATCAGTGTGCTATAACCCACGATTTTGGGGGTGGGCCCAAGGTTTGTGCGTGCTGTTAGCCAAAAATCGACCCGGGCATTCTAGGGAGGTTGGGAATCGTCCCAATGTGGTTTGTTTAAATTTTTGTGGCCATTTGAGTGGACAAATGGGCAAAAATTGCCCGAACAGAGAATTTTTGGGCCAAATAGGTGTGCTATAGCCCACCATTTCGGGGGTGGGCTCGGGGTTCGGGCGTGCTGTGGGCCGAAAATTGACCAAGGCATGCCAGGGAGGTTGGGGATCGTCCTTGTATGGTCCGTTTAAATTTTTGTTCCATTTGGGTGGACAAATGGGAAAAATAGCACGAACGTGGCATTTTCGGGCCAAATCAGTATGCTATAACCCATAGTTTTAGTGGTGGGCTTGGGGTTCGTGCGTGTTGTTTTCCAAAAATTGATCGGAGTCTGCCAGGGAGGTTGTGGATCATTCTAGTGTGGTCCGTGTAAATTTTTGTGGCCATTTGGGAGGACAAACGAGCAAAACGGTGCGAATGGGGCATTTTTAGGCTAAATTGGTGTGCTATTCCGCATAGTTTCCGGTTTGAGCCCGGGGTCCGGGTGTGCTGTGGGTCAAAAATTGATCAGGACGTGCCAAGGAGGTTGGGGATCATTCCAGTATGGTCTGTTTAAATTTTTGTGGCCATTTGGGTGGACAAACGGGCGAAACGGTATAAACGGGGTATTTTTGGGCCAAATCAGTGTGCTACAGCCTGCAGTGTTGGTGGTGGGCCCGGGCATGATATGGGTCAAACATCAATCGGCGCATGCTAGAAAGGCTGGGAATCATCCTAGTGCAGTTCTTGTAAATTTTCTAGGCAATTTGGGTGGACAAACAGGCGAAACTGCGCGAACGAGGCATTTTTGGGCTAAATCGATGTGCTATAGCCCACAGTTTTGGGTGTGGACCCAAGGTTAGGGCGTGTTGTGGGTCAAAAATTAACCGAGATATGCCAGGGAGGTTGATATCACCCCAGTATGTTCCGTTTAAATATTCGTAGCCATTTGGGCGGACAAACCGGCAAAATGGCATAAACGGGGCAATTTCAGGCCAAATCGGTGTGCTATTGCGCACAGTTTCAGGTTTGAGCCAAGGGTCCCGGCGTGTTGTAGGCCAAAAATCAATCGAGATGTGCCAAGAAGGTTGGGTATCATCCCAGTATGGTCCGTTTAAATCTTCGTGACCATTTGGGTGGACAAACGGGCGAAACGGCACGAACGGGTTATTTTCATGCCAATTTGGTATGCTACAGCCCACAGTTTCGGGCTTGGGCTTGGGCCCGGGCATGCTGTTGGCTAAACATCAATCGACACATTCTAGGAAGGTTGGGAATCATCCCGATGCGGTTCGTGTAAATTTTCATGGTAATTTGGGTGGACAAACAGGCAAAACAATGCGAACGAGGTATTTTTGGGCCAAATTGGTGTGCTATAGCCCATGGTTTTGGGGGTGGGCTCGGGGTCAGGGAGTGCTGTGGGTCAAAAATTGACCGGGGTATGCCAGGGAGGTGGGGGATTATCCTAGTATGGTCCGTTTAAATATTCGTAGCCATTTGGGCGAACAAACCAGCAAAACGTTGCAAACGAGGCAATTTTGGGCCAAATCGGTTTGCTATAGACCACAGTTTCGGGGGTGGGCCCGGGGTCCAGGAGTGCTGTGGGTGAAAAATCGATCGGGGTATGCCAGGGAGGTTAGTATCATCCCAGTATGTTCTGTTTAAAATTTTATGGCAATTTGGGTGGACAAACGGGCAAAACGGGATGAATAGGGCATTTTTGGGCCATATCGGTATGTTATAGCCCACGATTTATGGGGTGGGACCAGGGTTTGGGCGTTCTGTAGGCCAAAAATTGACCGAGGAGTGTCAGGGAGGTTGTGGATCATCCTAGTGTGGTATGTTTAAATTTTCGTAGCCATTTGGGTGGACAAACAGGTAAAACGATGCAAAAGAGGTATTTTCGGCCCAAATTGGTGTATTGTAGCCCTCAGTTTTAGGGGCGGGCCCGAGGTCCGGGTGTGCTGAGGGATGAAAATCGATCTAAGCATGCCACGGAGGTTTTGGATCATCCTAGTATGGTCTGTTAAAATTTTTGTGGCCATTTAGATGGACAAACGGGCGAAACGGCGCGAACGGATCGTTTTTAGCCAAATCGGTGTGCTATGGCCTATGAATTCAGGGGTGAGCCTGGGGTACAGGCATTTTGTGGGCTGAAAAATTATTGAATCGTGTAAGGGAGGCTGGGGATCATCCCATTGTTGTCCGTTTAAATATTCGTATCCATTTGGGTGGATAAACGGGCGAAACGGTACGAATGAGATATTTTCAGGCCAAATCGGCGTACTATAGCCTACAGTTTTGGGGGTTGGCTCGGGGTGCGAATGTGTTGTTGGTTAAAAATTGATCGGCGCATGCCAGAAATGTTGGGGATCATCTCAATATGGTCCGTTTAAATTTTTGTGGCAATTTGGGTGGACAAACGGGCGAAACTACATGAACGGGACATTTTAGAGCGAAATCGGTGTGCTATAGCCCACGATTTTGGGGGTGGGCCAGGCATCATCCTAGTGTGGTCCGTTTAAATTTTTGTTGTCATTTTGGTGGAAAAACGGGCGAAATGGCATGAACAGGGCATTTTCGACCTAAATCGGTGTGCTATAGCCTACGATTTTGAGGGTGGGCCTAGGGTCCAAGCGTGCTATGGGCAAAAAATCTATTCGAGCATTTCCAGGGAGGTTGGGGATCATCCCAGCATGGTCAATTTAAATTTTTGTGGCTATTGGGTGGACAAACGGGTGAAACGGCACTAGCGGAGTGTTTCATCCAAAATCTGTGTGCAATAGACCACGATTTTGGGGGTAGGCCTAGGGTTCGAGTGTACTGTTGGCCAAAAATAGATCGGGGCATGCTAGGGAGGTTGAGGATCTTCACATTCTGATCCATTTTAATTTTTATGGCCATTTAGGTGGACAAACGTGCAAAACAACCCAAATAGGGTATTTTCGGGCCTAATTGATGTGCTATAGCCCACAGTTTTGGGGGTGGGCTTGGGATTTGGGCATGCTGTGGGCTGAAAATTGACTGGGGCATGCCATAGAGGTTGAGGATCATCCTAGTATGATCCGTTTAAATTTTTGTCGCCATTTGGGTGGACAAACGGGAGAAACATCTTCGGGCCAAATCGATGAGCCATAGCCCACAATTTTGGGGGTGGGCTCGGGGTCCGACTGTGCAATAGGATAAAAATAAACCAGGGCATCCCAGGGAGGTTGGGGATCTTCCCAGTATGGTTTGTTTAAATTTTTGTCACTATTTGGGTGCATAAATGGGCAAAACGACGCGAACGAGGCATGTTCGGGCCAAATGGTGAGCCATAGCCCACAATTTTGGGGGTGGGCCCGGGTTCTGAGTTTGTTGTGGGGTAAAAATTTACCGGGGCATGCTAGGGAGGTTTGGGATCATCCCAGTATGGTTCGTTTAAATTTTTGTGGCCATTTAGGTGGACAAACAGGCAAAATGGCGTGAACGGGGCATTTTCGAGCCAAATTGGTATGCTATAGTCCCCAGTTTTGGGGGTAGGCTCGGGGTACATGCATGCTGTGGGTTGAAAATCAATCGAGGCATACTAGGGTGGTTGCGAATCATCCCAGTGTGGTCCGTTTAAATTTTCATAGCCATTTAGGTATACAAACGGCTGAAACGGTGAGAAGGAAGCATCTTCGGGCCAAATCAATGTGCTATAGCCCACTTTTTCGAGAGTAGGCTAGGGTCCGAGCATGCTGTGGGCAAAAAATTGACCGGGCATGCAGGAAGCTTAGAGATCATCCAAGTGTCGTCTGTTTAAATTTTTGCTGCCATTTATGTGATGAAACGGATGAAACGGTGCGAATAGGGCATTTTCGGGCCAAATCGGTGTTCTATAGCCCACGATTTTGGGGGTGAGCCCAAGGTCCAGGCATGCTGTGGGCTGAGAATCAATCGAGGCATGCCAGGGAGGTTGGGATCATTTTAGTGTGGTCCGTTTAAATTTTTGTGGCCATTTGGGTGGACAAACGGGCAAAACAGCACGAACGGGGCATTTTTGGGCCAATTCGGTGTTTTATAAGTCACGATTTTGGGGGTGATCCCGGGGTCCAGGCGTTCTATGGGCCAAAAATTGATCGAGGCATGCCAAGGAGGTTGGGGATGGTTCTAATATGGTCCGTTTAAATTTTGGTGTCCATTTGGGTGGACAAACAGGCAAAACAGCGCGAACAAGGTGTTTTCGGGCTAAATCGGTGTGCTATAGACCACAGTTTTGGGGGTAGGCCTAGGTTCCATGCATGTTGTAGGCAAAAAATTGACTGGTGCATTCTAGGGAGGTTGGGGATAATCCTAGTGTGGTCCATTTAAATTTTCGTGGCCATTTGGGTGGACAAATGGGCGAAACAGCATAAACGGGGAATTTTTAGGCCAAATCGATATGCTATAGCCCATGGTTTTGGGTGTGGGCCCAGGGTCCAGGCGTCCTATGGGCCAAAAATCAATCGGGGTATGTCAGGGAGGTTAAGGATTGTTCCAGTGTGGTCTGGTTAAATGTTTGTGGCTATTTGGGTGGACAAACTGACAAAATGGCGTGAACGGATCATTTTTGGGACAAATCGGTGTGCTATAATGCACGGTTTTTGGGGTGGGCCCAAGGTTCGAGTGTGCTGTTAGCCAAAAATCGACCCAGTCATTCTAGGGAGATTGGGGATCATTCTAGTGTGGTTCGTGTAAATTTTTTTGGCTATTTGAGTGGACAAATGGGCGAAAACAACACGAACTAGTCATTTTCGGGACAATCGGGGCATGCCAGGGAGGTTGGGTATTGTCCCAGTGTGGTCTGCTTAAATATTTGTGGCTATTTGGGTGGACAAACGGGAAAAACGGTGCAAGTGGGTCATTTTCAGGACAAATCAATGTGTTATAACCCTTGGTTTAAGGCGTGGGCCTAAGGTTCGGGCGTGCTGTTAGCCAAAAATTGACTCGAGCATTCCAGTGAGGTTGGGGATCATCCCAGCGTGGTTTGTTTAAATTTTTGTGGCCATTTGAGTGGACAAATGGGCAAAAATAGCCCGAACAGGGAATTTTTAGGCCAAATAGGTGTGCTATAGCCCACCATTTTAGGGTAGGCTCGGGGTTCGAGTGTGCTGTGGGCCGAAAATAGACCAAGGCATGCCAGGGAGGTTGGGGATCATCCCTGTATGGTCCGTTTAAATTTTTGTTCCATTTGGGTGGACAAACAAGCAAAATAGCATGAACGGGGCATTTTTGAGCCAAATCAGTGAGCTATAGCCCACAGTTTTGGTGGTGGGTTTGGGGTCCGGGCGTGCTGTGGTCCAAAAATTGATCGAAGCATGCCAGGGAGGTTTTGGATCATCCCAGTGTGGTCTGTTTAAATTTTCGTGGCCATTTTGGTGAACAAATGGGTGAAACGGTGAGAAAAGGGCATTTTCGAGCCAAATAGGTGTGCTATAGCCCATAATTATGGGGATAGGCCGGTGTTCAAGCGTGCTGTGGGCTAGAAATTTACTGGGGCATGCCAGGGAGGTTAGAGATCATCTTAGTCTGGATCAAAGCATGCTAGGGAGGCTGGATCTCATCCCAGTATGGTTCGATTAAAGTTTTGTAGCTATTTGGGTGGACAATCGGGCAAAACGAAATGAATGGGTAATTTTCGAGCCAAATCGGTGTGTTATAGCATACAGTTTTAGGGGTGGGCCCGGGGTCCAGGCATGTTATGGTCTGAAAATTGACCTGAGCATTCTAGGGAGGTTGGGAATCATCCTAGTGTGGTCCGTTTAAATTTTCATGGCCATTTGGGTGGACAAACGGGCAAAAACATCTCGAATGTGGCATTTTTGGGCCAAATAGGTGTGCTATAGCCCACCGTTTAGGGGGTGGACCCGGGAGTCGGGCGTACTGTGGGCCAAAAATTGATTGAGTCTTGCCTGGGAGGTTGTAGATCATCCAAGTATGGTCCGTTTAAATTTTTGTGGCTATTTGGGTGGATAAATAGGCGAACAACGTGAACGAGGCATTTTTGGGCTAAATCGATGTGCTATAGCCCACGGTTTTAAGGGTAGGCTTGGGGTTTGGGTGTGCTGTAGGTTGAAAATTGACCGGGGCATGCCGACGAGGTTGGGGATTATCCTAGTGTTGTTTGTTTAAATTTTATTGGTCATTTGGGTGGGCAAACGGATAAAACCGTGGGAATGGGGCATTTTCGAGCTAAATCGGTGTGCTATAACCCACAATTTCGGGGGATGGGCCCCGAGTTCGGGCGTGCTGTAGGCTAAAAATTGATCAGGGCATGTAAGAAAGGTTGGGGATCATCCAAGTATGGTTTGTTTATTTTTTTGTTTGTTATTTGGGTGGACAAACAGGCGAAACGGTGCAAACGGGGCATTTTCGGGCCAAATCGGTGTGCTATAGCCCACGTTTTGGGGGTGGGCTCGAGGTTCGGGTGTGCCATGGTCCAAAAATCGACCAGGGTGTGCCAGGGAAATTAGGGATCATTTCAGTATGGTCCGTTAAAATTTTTGTGGCCATTTGGGTGGAGAAACGGGCAAAATGGTATGAACGGGTCATTTTCCTACCAAATCAATGTGCTATAGCCCACATTTTTGGGGGTGAGCCCACGGTCCGGGCGTGCTATGGTCCAAAAATTGATTGGGGCAGGTCAGGGAGGTTGAGGATCATCCCAGTGTGGTATGTTTAAATTTTTGTGGCTATTTAGGTGGACAAACAGGTGAAATGGCGCAAACGAGGCATTTTTGGGCCAAATTGGTGTGCTATAGCCCACGATTTTGGGGGTGGGCCTGGGGTCTGGTTGTGCTGTGGGCAAAAAATCTATTGGGGAGTGATAGGGAGGTTGGGGATCGTCCTAGTATGGTTCGTTTAAATTTTTGTGGCTTTTTGGGTGGACAAACGGGCGAAACGACGCAAACGGGGCATTTTTGGGCCAAATCAATGTGCTACAGCCTACGATTTTGAGGGTGGGCCTAGGGTCCAAGCATTCTGTGGGACGAAAATCGATCCGACTATTGCCAGGGAGGTTGGGGATCATCCCTGTATGGTCTATTTAAATTTTTGTGGCTATTTGGATGGATGAACGGGCGAAACGGCACTAGTGGAGTGTTTCATCCCAAATCGGTGTGCAATAAACCACGATTTTGGGGGTGTTCCTGGGGTTCGAGCGTGCTATGGGTTGAAAATCTATCGGGGCGTGCTAGGGAGATTGAGGATCGTCCCATTCTAGTCCATTTTAATTTTTATGACCATTTAGGTGGACAAACGTGTGAAACAACCTAAATAGGGCATTTTCGGGCCTAATCGATGTGCTATAGCCCACAGTTTTGGGGGTGGGCTTGGGATTTGGACGTGCTGTGGGATGAAAATCGACTGGGGCATGCCAGAGAGGTTGGGGATCATCCCATTGTGATCCGTTTAAATTTTTGTGGCCATTTAGGTGGACAAATGGGAGAAATATCTTCGGGCCAAATCGGTGAGCCATAACCCACGATTTTGGGGGTGGGCCCGGGGTTCGACTATGTTATAGGCTGAAAATAAACCAGGGCATCCTAGGGAGGTTGGGGATCTTCCCAGTGTGGTTAGTTTAAATTTTTGTCACTATTTGGGTGGATAAATGGGCAAAACGACGCGAATGAGGCATCTTCGGGCCAAATCGATGAGCCATAGCCCACAGTTTTGGGGGTGGGCTCGGGTTTTGAGTTTTTTGTGGGGTAAAAATTGATCGAGGCATTCTAGGGAGTTTGGGGATCATCCCAGTATGGTTCGTTTAAATTTTTGTGGCCATTTAGGTGGAAAAACCGGCAAAATGGCACGAGCGGGGCATTTTTGAGCCAAATCGGTGTTCTATAGCCCCCAGTTTTGGGGGTAGGCTCGGGGTACAGGCATGCTGTAGGTTAAAAATTGATCGAGGCATACAAGGGTGGTTGTGGATCATCCCAGTGTGGTCCGTTTAAATTTTCATAGCCATTTAGGTATACAGATAGGTGAAACGGTGAGAATGGAGCATTTACGGGCGAAATCAATGTGCTACAGCCCACGATTTGGAGAGTAGGCCAGGGTCCAAGCATGCTGTGGGCAAAAAATTGACCGGGGCATGCCAGAAAGCTTAGACATCATCCAAGTATGGTCTGTTTAAATTTTTGCTGCCATTTTTGTGGACAAATGGGCGAAACGGTGCGAACGGGGCATTTTCAGGCCAAATCGGTGTTCTATAGCCCACGATTTTGGGGGTGAGCCGAAGGTCCAGGCGTGCTGTGGGCTTAGAATCAATTGAGGCACTCCATAGAGGTTGGGATCATTTTAGTGTGGTCCGTTTAAATTTTTGTGGCCATTTGGATGGACAAACGGGCAAGACAGCGTGAACGGGGCATTTTTGGGCCAATTCAGTGTTCTATAGCCCTCGATTTTTGGGGGTGATCCCGGGGTCCAGGAGTTCTATGGGCCAAAAATTGATCGGGGCATGCCAAGGAGGTTAGGAATCGTTCCAGTATGGTCCATTTAAATTTTGGTGTCCATTTGGGTAGGCAAACAGGCGAAACAGCGCGAGTAAGGTGTTTTCGGGCTAAATCGGTATGCTATAGCCCACAGTTTTGGGGGTAGGCCTAGGGTCCAGGCGTGTTGTAGGCCAAAAATTGACTGGCGCATTCTAGGGAGGTTGGGGATAATCCTAGTATGGTCCATTTAAATTTTTGTGGCCATTTGGGTGGACAAATAGAAACAGCATAAACAGGGCATTTTTAGGCCAAATCGATATGCTATAGCCCACGGTTTTGGGTGTAGGCCCAGGGTTCGGGCGTTCTATGGGCCGAAAATCAATCGGGACATGTCAGGGAGGTTGAGGATTATCCCAGTGTGGTCGGCTTAAATGTTTATGGCTATTTGGGTGGACAAATGGACAAAATGGCGCGAACGGGTCATTTTTGAGACAAATCGGTGTGCTATAACCCACGGTTTTAGGGGTGGGCCCAAGGTTCGGGCGTGCTTTTAGCCAAAAATCGATCCGGGCATTCTAGGGAGGTTGGGGATCATCGCAGTGTGGTTCGTTTAAATTTTTGTGGCCATTTGAGTGGACAAATGGGCAAAAATAGTACGAACAGGTCATTTTCGGGACAATCGGGGCATGTCAGGGAGGTTGGGGATTGTCCCAGTGTGGTCTGCTTAAAATTTTGTGGCTATTTGGGTGGACAAACAGGCAAAACGGCAAGAACGGATCATTTTCAGGACAAATCGGTGTGCTATAACCCACGGTTTTGGGGGTAGGCCCAAGGTTCGGGCGGGTTGTTAGCGAAAAATTGACCCGGGCATTCTAGGGAGGTTGGGGATCATCCCAGTGTGGTTCGTTTAAATTTTTGTGGCCATTTGAGTGGAAAAATGGACGAAAATGGCCCAAACAGGGAATTTTTGGGCCAAATAGGTGTGCTATAGCCCACCGTTTCGGGGGTGGGCCCAGGGTTCGGGCGTGCTGTGGGCCAAAAATCGACCAAGGTATGCCAGAGAGGTTGGGGATCGTCCCTGTATGGTCAGTTTAAATTTTTGTTCCATTTGGGTGGACAAATGGGCAAAATAGCACGAACGGGGCATTTTCAGGCCAAACCAGTGTGCTATAGCTCACAGTTTTGGTGGTGGGCTTGGGGTCCGGGCGTGCTGTGGTCCAAAAATTGATCGGAGCGTGCCAGGGAGGTTGTGGATCATCCCAGTGTGGTCCGTTTAAATTTTCGTGGACATTTTGGTGGACAAATGGGTGAAACGGTGAGAAGTGGGCATTTTCGGACCAAATTGGTGTGCTATAGCCCACAATTACGGGGGTGGGCCGGCATTCGAGCGTGATGTGGGCAAAAAATTTACTAGGGCATGCCAGGAAGGTTAGAGATCGTCTTAGTGTGTTCCGTTTAATTTTTTGTGGTCATTTTGGTAGACAAATGGTACAAATAGTGCGAACGAGGTGTTTTTGGTCTAAGTCGGTATTCTATAGCCCACGGTTTTGAGGGTGGGCCCAGGGTCCAGGCTTGCTGTGGGCTGAAAATTGATCGGGGCATGCCAGGGGGTTAGGGCTCATCCCAGTATGATCCTTTTCAATTTTCGCGGCCATTTAGGTGGACAAATGGGTGAAACAGCGCGAATGGGGCATTTTTTAGCCAAATCGATGTGCTATAGCCCATAGTTTTGGAGATAGGCTCGGGGTCCAGGCGTGCTATGGGCCAAAAATCGATCGAGGCATGCCAGGGAGGCTGGAGATCATCCCAGTATGGTTCGTTTAAATTTTTATGGCTATTTGGGTGGACAGACAGGCAAAACGATGCGAACGAGATATTTTCGGGCCAAATCGGTGTCCTATAACCCACGGTTTTGGGGCTAGGCCCAAGGTTTAGGCGTATTGTGGGTCAAAAATTGATCGGGGAATTCTAGGGAGGTTAAGGATCATCCCAGTGTTCTATTAAATTTTTGTGGCCATTTGGGTAGACAAATGGGTGAAATGTCGCGAACGGGGCATTTTTGAGCCAAATTGATGTGCTATAGCCCATAGTTTTGGAGATAGGCTCGGGGTCCAGGCGTGCTGTGGGCCAAAAATCAATCGAGGCATGCCAGGGAGGCTGGAGATCATCCCAGTATGGTTCGTTTAAATTTTCGTGGCTATTTGGCTGGACAATAGGGCAAAATGAAATGAATGAGTTATTTTCAAGCCAAATCGGTGTGTTATAGCCCACAGTTTTGGGGGTGGGCCCGGGGTCCAGGCATGTTGTGGTCTGAAAATTGACCTGAGCATTCTAGGGAGGCTGGGAATCGTCCTAGTGTAGTCCGTTTAAATTTTTGTGGCCATTTGGGTGGACAGGCAAAAAGTCCCGAATGGGGCATTTTTGAGCCAAATAGGTGTGCTATAGACCACCGTTTAGGGGATGGACCCGAGAGTCGGGCATGCTGTGGGCCAAAAATTGATTGAGGCTTGCCGGGGAGGTTGGAGATCATCCCGGTATGGTCCATTTAAATTTTTGTGGCTATTTGGGTGGATAAATAGGCGAACAATGTAAACGAGGCATTTTTGGGCTAAATCGATGTGCTATAGCCCACGGTTTTAAGGGTAGGCTCGGGGTTTGGGTGTGCTGTGGGTTGAAAATTGACCGGGACATGCCAGCAAGGTTGAGGATTATCCTAGTATTGTTCGTTTAAATTTTCTTGGCCATTTGGGTGGGCAAACGGACAAAACTATGGGAATGGGGCATTTTCGAGCTAAATCGGTGTGCTATAACCCACAATTTCGGGGGATGGGCCCCGGGTTCGGGCGTGCTGTAGGCTAAAAATTGATCAGGGCATGTAAGGAAGGTTGGGGATCGTCCTAGTATGGTTTGTTTAATTTTTTTTTGTTATTTGGGTGGACAAACGGGCGAAACAGTGCAAACGGGGCATTTTTGGGCCAAATCGGTGTGCTATAGCCCATGTTTTGGGGGGTGGACTCGAGGTTCGGGTGTGCTACGGTCCAAAAATCGACCAGGGTGTGCCAGGGAGATTGGGGATCATTTCAGTATGGTCCGTTAAAATTTTTGTGGCCATTTGGGTGGAGAAACGGGCAAAACGATATGAACGGGTCATTTTCCTACCAAATTAATGTGCTATAGCCCACAGTTTTGGGGGTGAGCCCACGGTCCGGGCGTGCTATAGGCCAAAAATCGATCGAGGCATGTCAGGGAGGTTGGGGATCATCCCAGTGTGGTCTGTTTAAATTTTTGTGTCTATTTAGGTGGACAAACGGGTGAAATGGCGCAAACGAGGCATTTTTGGGCCAAATTGGTGTGCTATAGCCCACGATTTTGGGGGTGGGCCTGGGGTCTGGTTGTGCTGTGGGCAAAAAATCTATTGGGGAGTGATAGGGAGGTTGGGGATCGTCCTAGTATGGTTCGTTTAAATTTTTGTGGCTATTTGGGTGGATAAACGGGCGAAACGACGCAAATGGGGCATTTTTGGGCCAAATCAGTGTGCTATTGCACACAGTTTCGGGTTTGGGCCCGGGGTCCGGGTGTGCTGTGGGCTAAAAATCGATCGGGACGTGCCAGGAGGTTGGGAATCATTCCAGTGTGGTCCATTTAAATTTTCGTGGCCATTTGGGTGGATAAACTGGCGAAACAGGGCGAATTGGGCATTTTCAGGTTAAATCGGTGTGCTATAGCTCAGGATTTCAGGGGTGGGCCCGGGGTCCGGGCGTACTATGAGCCAAAAATCGATCGGGGCGTGTCAGAGAGGATGAGGATTGTCCCAGTGTGGTCCGTTTAAATTTTCGTGGGAGATGCTAGCAATTGAGCAGAACCAGACATGGGAGTTGGTGAATCTACCGGATGGAAAGGAACCCATTGGACTCAAATGGGAGTTCAAAGTCAAGCATCACGAGACGGGAGATACATAGATACAAAGCCAGGCTCGCAGCTAAGGGATATGCACCACATCAAGGTGTTGATTACGATGAATAATTTTCACTTGTTGCTCATTTTGAAACGGTTAGAATACTCTTATATTTGGCCGCTAAATTGAGCTGGCCTGTTTATCAATTTGATGTTAAATCTGCATTCCTAAATGGGGATTTGGAAGAGGAAGTTTATGTTTCCCAACCTGAGGATTTTGTTATTAGTGGCAATAAGAGCAAAGTTAACAAACTCAAAAAGGCACTTTATGGGCTAAAACAAGGGCCGAGAACATAGTACAGTAAAATTGACTCGTACTTTCTGAGGTATGGATTTGAAAGGTGTGAGAATGAGCCTACGTTGTATGTAAAGAAACAAGGTACGAGTGATTTTTTGGTTGTTTGTCTCTATGTGGATGACATGATTTATATGGGATCATCTTAAACTTTAGGTGCTGAATTTAAATCTTGCATGATGGAGTTTGAAATGTCAGATTTAGGTATTTTGTAATACTTTCTTAGTCTTCAAGTGAAACTGGTGGAGAATGTTTTTTTTATTTCTCAAATGAAGTACGCAAAAGACCTCTTGTTCAAGTTTGTTACGCATAATTGTAAAATGGCTGCCACACCCCTGAATGCAAATGAAAAGTTTCAGCTTGAAGATGGCACAGATCTTGCAGATCCTAGTCACTACAGAAGCTTGATTGGAGGTTTGAACTACCTAACACATACTCTTCCTGATATCATGTTTTCTGTGAGTATGTTGTCTAGGTATATGCATTGTCCTAACAGCAACATCTTGGTGCTGCCAAAAGAGTGTTGCGTTATGTTGCTGGGACTATTGACTACGGGATTTGGTACTCCAAAGTTGCAGATTTCAGCTTGATAGGATACAGTGATAGTGATTAGGCAGGAAGTATAGATAACAGAAAGAGTACTTCTGGAAATGTTTTCAGTTTAGGATCCGGAGTGATTTCTTGGAGTTCAAATTATCATCATCAGAAGTAGAGTATATTGCTGTAACTTCAGCAGCATGTCAGACCATATGGTTGCAAAGATTGTTAATTGACGTTTTCTATCAGCAGAAGGATGCAACAAAGATATTCTGTGATAACAAGGCAACAATTGCAATGACAAAGAATCCGGTTTTTCACAGCAGAACAAAGCACATTGACATCCGTTATCGTTTCATTCGTGACCTGACAGCAAAAGATGATATAGAGTTAAAGTTCTGCAGTACAAGTGATCAAATTGCAGATGTCTTCACCAAGGTACTCCCACAAGCCAAGCATGATCATTTCTGGAAGAAACTTGGAGTTTGTAATTTTGAATCAAGGGTGTGTGTTAAATATTGATTCAAAGGTCGTTAGTGCTTCCTAGTTATTTGGCAGAGTAACACGTTTGTTAGGAGTCCTAGTTTAGTTAAAGCATATTTCTGTTAGTTGCTAATATTTAGGTTAGTGGCCAAATCCTCCTATGAAATTCCTAGTCCCCTTCTTCATCCTTCTTTTTAACCCATCTGCCTAAGAGGTATGTGCGAGCCCCTCTTGAATGATCAGTTAGGAAGGTGTTGAGATTCCTATTGAGATAGTCTTACCAGCCCTACTTAAGACAGACTTCATGCTTTCAGCAACTCTTACTAGCCTTTCCCCGGACACGAACGAAGTCAGAGCTGTTGCTCTCAACTCAATCAAAGCAGGAGAATAATTAGTGTCGAGTAAGTGGGTATGTTTTTCAGTAAGTAGTTAGGTTTTTTAAATTCCTATTTAAAGAGTCCTACGTAACTTGGTTTAGTTGTATGAATGAAAAGTATTTGAAGTTCTCTGCAACTATATTCTTCTTCTTAGACATTTCTCCTCTTTTCTTCAATTCCCCAACAAACTGAACATGGCGGAGGAGCTGTGAAGATATAATCAGACAAATAAAATTTCTTGGATGGTCTTCGATTGCACTTGGTGGAAAGAGTATCAAGAATACCATAGCGAAGAAATGCCTTGGTTCTATTTCTGGGCCATGAAGCAAGATCATAGACTTGTATGACCTGGCTGCAGAAACTGAAGTGACGTAAGAGGGCACAATTTCCAGCACAACTTTAACCCCACGCAAGCCTCCCTCACCTCGTCGACATCTAAACCCTGGTTAATATTTAACCATATCCCAAACTCTGATGACATACAGGCTGATGTTTCTGAAGTTTTCATAAATATATCTCAACCTTTTTCAGGCTGCAATAAACTCAAAGGCTAGAGTGGGTTTTGGGAGGCTGTGCCAGCCAACTTTCCAACGATATATCCAGTCCACTCCAAAATTAGCTCTTTGAATTTAAGCTATCCTACCGTTCAATTACCTTATATTGGAAAGCTCATCGTTTGGGGCCATTGTGCAACACTGCAAGGAATTGCGGAAACTTTCTCTTTCTGGCCTCCTTACAGATCGTGTGTTTGAGTACATCGGAGTCCACGCTAAGAAGTTAGAGATTCTTTCCTTAGCTTTTGCAGGGGATAGCGATCTAGGCCTCCATTACGTGCTCTCTGGTTGTGAGAGCCTCCGTAAGTTGGAGATCAGAGATTGCCCCTTTGGCGATGAGGCTCTGTTGGCCAATGCTGCAAAGCTGGAGACAATGCGATCCCTTTGGATGTCCAACTGTTCAGTAAGTTTTGAAGCATGTAAGCTGCTAGCTCAGAAGTTGCCAGAGCTTAATGTTGAAGTTATAGACGAGAGGGGTCATCCGGATACGAGCCCAGAAAGTTGCCCCGTTGAGAAACTTTACATATACAGGACAGTGTCAAGAAGGAGGTTCGACACACCTGGTTTTGTTTGGATTGTTGCTGAAGATGCATCATCGACTCCATATAGCAACGGGTATTTCTCTCTGGCTTCTGCTTAGAAATGACTTCAGGTATTAGTTCCGTGCTGATCTTTTTTCTTGTGCAGTTGCAATACTCGTTATGGTGGGGTTGAAGCTCGTGAGCCATCGATTTTACTCTTTTTTTTAGCGGCTTCGCAGCAATTAGTCACAAATAATGAGTTTAAACTCTTCATGTTGTTCTGTATCACCAAGGACTACTATGTATTTTTTGGGTGGGAGGGGGCATGTCCAACTGTGTATCCTAGTTCGTATCATTATGTATCGGTTTAATTTTCTGTAGTGACTTGTTCTTCTGGTGAAATGGTATTTGTAATGTACATTTGGTCATGTATGGTTGAATATTAGTTGTAATTCTCTTTGATGATTTATGTGAACCCTCATTCATTTGAGTACTGGAATTCCATTTGTTCAACTTCTAGAAGGTATGTTAGTGTTCTACAGCGAGTCAGGTTGACAAAAAAACACTTATTATCAGTCAAGTTGGCTGAATGTTTGAGGAGAGAGCGTGTATGCGATCCACAACCTTTTCACTTCATGATCTAGCTTTTGTGATTAGTGTTTGTTGGGTTTGTGACAGAGAGGTGTGAAAGCTTTGTTTTGAATCAGTAACTCAATCGAGGTTAAACAATTGTTTTGACCACCTAAGATGGGACTTCAAGTAAGTTTGGACAGCCAAAGGCAAATCTACAGCGTAATCTATGGATTCACGTGAATGTAACAGGTTTTCTCCAGATCCTTTAAATGTATTAAGATGTCGAATAAATAACTATAAACATGTGATTATGAACTCAATTACTGTCCTATTAACTTGCAGAAGGACTGCTATAATTCAAATCCTGCATCCATCAGTCTGAATGCAAATATTAAAAAAAAAATTCTGCTATACAACTGTACTATTGTAACAAAAGCAAAAGCATGAACCAATGCATCTGTATCACTTTTCTGCTAAAAATGACTATTAAGTAAAAGTAAAGAAAGCAGTGATCGAAATAGTACTTTGGTGTACAACATTAATGTTCAAAATTCCAAAGGAAAATTATCCTTTCAAAAATTCATTTATGCATATAATTGCTTTTACTGGTATATCGAGAGTTCCTCCACATATTATTCGACATAAAACAGATGTCGGATTCCTCTTGGATGATTTAAGCAGATTCCAGGGTGATATATCTGAACTACTCTAACCACTTGAATAACTCCGAGTGATAGATTCTTCATCCATTTCCAAACCTTACGGCATTAGACTTTGTGATGTGTATCTAAGTAAAAGGTGCTTCATTTCTAATTGAGTGGAAGCTAGATAACAAACTTCTATTCATTAATGGACTTAAAGGTGCCACCTGCAGAAAAGAAGACACCATTAGAAGCCAAAATTGGAAACAAAAAACTAGGACGATTTAACCTAGAACCTCCATTACCACAGAAAGATTCAATACTTCTAATTGTGAGAATCAACAATGGGTACCTCGAGTGTTCTTGACAAATGAATAGGAGAAGCGTGCTCATCAGTGAAGGAGGCCGATAGCCATGTTGGGTAATTGCTCATTGGTCAATTACCTAGTGCAATCTATCGATAAACTTCTTTTTCTTAGAAACAGGAGGGAAATATGCACCAATTTGTCTATCGATAAACACTTACTGTTGCACATGAGGCCAAATGCAGCATCAACATCTTGATCAATAAAAACAACTGTCTTTCAACTCCAAACGCTTATCTGTGGCTGATTCTTGGTGACGTAAATCCCACCACCCTGCATCACAATTCAAACTCTTACAGCACTGGGCTTTCTCGGTAACCTGCAGAGGTTTCACATTGTTTGTGATGATGGTATTTCTTGAAAGATATGCAAAAACTGAGATATAGGATAACTTGCATATTGATTTTATACAAACTTAATATGCGAAACAGTTTAATAAATATATACAAGATAATTTTAACTATATTATTCTTATGAAAGATTACGATATATATTTAAATTCTTTTTTTATGTTGTTACCAACACAAACTGATTGTTCAATATTTTTTCTCTAATATCCATTGACATATCTTTTATTGTTATATACAATGAGTATTTAATAATAAAGAAATTGACAATACTCCTTATACCATATTATTTTTAAAGAACAAAAAGAAAAATAGAAGAAAGAAAATTTCTGACGAAGGAGAACAAATCATTGGTTGAATAATGATTCACAATGGAACAAATCGTTGGTTAATTTATTCTAGGACTTCAACGCGAAGGAGTAGAATCGAATTTTGGTTTAGACATGATTCACAATGGAGAATGGAAAAACAAATATATCAATTTTATGTTTTTCATAAAGAAGCTGAATATTATCTTAAACCCACTTTTTTCAATGAAGAAGATGAATATTATATGAAACCCACTTTTTTTCAATTTTGTATTTTCAAGGAAAGAATATGAATATTATATGAGTAAGTTAATGGAATTAGAATTTTCAATAATTTTTTGAATGGTTGTGTATTAGAATGGAGAAAGAGAATATATACTTACCATCATTATTAGTACACAATTTAAGGGGAATATTGATTACAACCCTATAAATATGAAACTAATTTTAAATTATATAATTAAAAATGAATTTTGAAAATACAATTAAAATAATATATCTTTAATGAGTTGCTATAACTGATAACTAAATTGCTATGAATGCAATTATCTAAAAGTGTTGCTAAAATTTGTTATTTTAAATCTAATAATACTGTAGGGATAATTTTCTCAAAAAAAAAAAAAGTGTTATATGCACTATTAATTAAAGATAAAGGTATATATGCACCACGTTTTTAACAAGGAATATGCCTGCTCTATGTCATAAAATTTCAAGCTATATTTTCCCTTTTAGATATCTTTAAAAAACAAATCAAAAAGTCAATTTTTTTTAAAATCCAAACAATTGTCAACCAACTAGTTACTTTTATTAATCCTGGTGAGGGGACAAACCATTCACTAACTTATAAAAACACCAACAAGAAGAAAAACACATTTGCTATAATCATCAAAGAGTTTTACGGACATAAGAGAAAATCAGATATATTACAATCATAATAGGGTATACACCATATTTTTAACAAATCTTGTTAGCTTCAAAGTAACTTAATGATCTTGCTCTTTGCCTATGCACATTAGTTAAATATACGTGGTCATTATCATAACCTGGTGGATCTTGTGGAAGTTGTAACCTTCCTATTCCTCTTAGATGATTTAGGAACATGCCCGAGCGATATATCCCTCGGGGCCAGGGCTGGTGCATCAACTTCAGGGTACGATAACAGTTGGAACAGGAGTAGCAGGGTGAATTTGTCAAATTGAGCTCGACTTGTTGCTCAATATGCACCACACCACTCGGTAGATATAGAGGCAGGAGGATTTGAGTTTTCTGCATTACAAGTGAAGTTGCACCAGAAATTACTCTTGCATTGATTCTATATATGTTTTCAACATAAAAGACTCCAATATGATTAGTCCACACTATGAACATAAGTTTAAGATGATAATTTATTGATCAAAGTAACTGAGCATGATAATTATTGACAAACCAGAGGCAACACTTACAAAACACGATAGATAACAAAGTTGGAAACAACTCAATAAAGGCCAGACAGAATTTTTCTCAAAATACTAACCATATGCATCAGGCTTCCACTACACTCTACATTGAGCTTGAAATCCACCTCCGCATAGTATGTGCTTAGAGTTGGAACTATAATCTGGTGACACTCGAACTTCACCTCATTAAGTTATTTTTTTACATTTGTCTAACAAAGATCATCTATTGACTCAAAGGCTGCCTGAAGAAAAGAAGCCACGGTTAGAAGATATTAAAATGACAAGGAATTAATAGGATGCTTTAACTTTCATGAAAGTTGATATTCTTTAGTACATTTTTCTTGCACCAATTCATATCCAGCATTGATGTATTAATATGCACATGAAGCCAAATACTGTATGGCAGCACCAATTTGAACCCGAACTTGACTTGGACACTGATGGATCTTGTGGAAGTTGAACTCTTCTTGGAGAAATATCAAATCTCTTAAGACACATCCTGCTTTTACTATTATATCGGGAGTTACTCCACTCCACCTGTATTGCTTGACATAAAACGGATAGTGGATTCCTCTTGGATAATTTAGGCAGATGTTCGGATGATATCCACGCTGCTCTAGCCACACTAGAACAATTTCGAACAACAGATTCTTCATCCCTGTCTGAACTGCCCTGCATTTAATTTTTAATGATCTTCTTGTGTATTGATCAGAATTATTAGATTTTTAGTAGCTTTTCCAAGAGTAGCAGCCTGTGCGGCTATATTCATTTGTACTTTGGAACGAATTTAGCCAAGGAAATATGAGATATAAGTAAAATTTTAAGATGATCGTTATTGATCATAGTTACTAAGCAATTCATAGTATGTAACACGTCTGTTTTCCTATTCTTGACTGGTTTCCTGTAATTAAGATCAGCATTGTCGTGAACTGTGCTCTCATAACACGGGCCACTTGGATCACTAACCATATGCATCGGAAACTTGATACAAGTACGACCAAGAGGATGGACGTGAATGAGTGCGTAATGAATCCGTCCAAGGAAGTGCACAAGTGAAGTGTAAAAGAGGGACTAAACACACCAAAATCAGCCCACTTCTTCCAATTGATGGGCACCTCACCCTTGAGGGGTATTATGAACATTTCACACTATTTTTGTAATATCTATAAGTCGAACCTTTTAGGGTTTCATTCATTAGACTTTGATGATAATGAATGTTGTATAACATTGAAAGACAAGTCCTCTCTCCTTGAGGCACAAATTCAAAACTTGTAACTAGGGTGAAATCACTAGTGTTGCATTCTTGCTTAGAACGTTGGGTGCTAGAGAAGGTTGAGGTCTCTCTTGTGCTCACCGAAGAGAGTAGGTGTTCCTGTTAGCCCATATGTTATTGGGCCTTTAGTTTATGGACCTTTAGGTTATTGGCTATGTATATATAGCCTACTTTTGGTTTAGTCAGTTTTT
The DNA here is from genome assembly GCA_030864225.1 of Capsicum baccatum var. pendulum. Lineage (NCBI taxonomy): Eukaryota > Viridiplantae > Streptophyta > Magnoliopsida > Solanales > Solanaceae > Capsicum > Capsicum baccatum. The sequence continues at coordinate 236,643,548 of CM061555.1, read as the reverse complement.
ATGCTTTTCAGATTACATTGTAAACCTTAGCCTTTCTTTCTTTCAATAAAGTTCTATTAATATGGTATCAAAGCTAGTTCGATCCATGTCCTTTGATTTGTTGGTTGAAGATTTTGTAGCAGGCACCTACTGCGCGGATCGAACTCCGCGGTGAGTTCGCTGGGGGGTACGGGGGGCAGCGCGCCCCCGTCCGGGGTTCGGGGCGGAGCCCCGAATTTTATTTTTTGAGGTGCTGCTGTATTCGTTTGCTGTCTTCGTTTGCTGTCTGGTATTGTTCGTCTTTCGTTCTTTTGCTTGCTGCCATTGTTGTTCGTTCGGAATTGTTCAACCTAGGGTTTTGCATCTTTTTATTTTTTGAATTATTTGTGTGTTGCTGTGTTTACAATGACTGGAAAGGATGATTCTCTCCAGTCCATTAGTACTCAATTAGATGGTAAGAACTATGCCTATTGGAGTTATGTCATGAAGAATTTTCTTCGTGGGAAGAATATGTGGGGTTATATCACTGGAGTAAAACCAAGACCTATCGATGATACAACTGAAAATTTTGATTTGTTGGTGGACTTATGGGAAACTAATAACTCCAAGATTATCACTTGGATCAACAATTCTGTAACTCAGTCAATTGGTATGCAATTGGCTAAGTATGACACAGCAAAGGAGGTCTGGGATCATTTGGAAAGACTGTACACTCAGTCTAATTTTGCTAAACAGTACCAGTTGGAGTATGATATCCGTGCTCTTCAACAGCATGACCTCAGTATTCAAGATTTTTATGCTGCCATGTCGGATTTGTGGGATCAATTGGCACTTACTGAATCTGCAGAGTTAAAAGGTTTTGGGCCGTACATTGCTAGACGGGAAGAGCAACGCTTGGTTCAGTTTTTGATGGCACTACGTTCTGACTTTGAGGGCCTACGTGGAACAATCCTTCATCGATCTCCCCTCCCTACTGTTGATTCTGTGGTTCATGAACTGATTGCAGAGGAGACTCGTATCAAGTCTCAAGTGGTTCAAGGGTCTAAAGTAACTACTACTCCTGTCGTGTTTGCTGCTTCAACTGATCAGTCTAGGCCACCACGTACTCAGACTCGACAATCTCCTAAAGTTGCATTTGATGAGTGTGCATTCTGCAAACAGAAAAATCATTGGAAGGCTCAGTGTCCGTTGTTACTTAACAAGGTCAAACAGCCTCAATCTGGGCAGCAACAGAAATATGGGCAGCAAAAGTCTCCGTCACGCTCCTCTGGTGCTCCTCCATGGTCATCTCGTCCTCCACAGTTCGTTGCTGCTGCACCATCTGTAGATGTTGAGTCTGTTAGCACTATGCCACCTTCTGCGTTGGATCCCCAGGTTTTCGAACAGTTCAGACAGTTCTTCGTTTCTAATCCTGCGGCCATGTCAGCATCTATGTCTCATTCGGGTTCAGTTTCTTCTAGTACCTCAGGTATTCCTTCCTCCTTGTGGATATTGGATTCTGGTGCGTCTCATCACATGTCCCCTCATTTGTCATCGTTTGGTTCTTTGTCACACATTTCACCAATTTCTGTTATGTCCGCGAGTGCTGTACCTATGTCAGTCGAGGGTGTTGGTTCTGTTACTACCCCTCACATTGTCCTCTCTGATGTTTATTACATTCCCAAACTTGCTTTAAATCTTGTTTCGGTCAGTCAGTTGTGTAAGGCCGGTAATTGGGTGTTTTTTTCTGAATCTGTTTGTGTTATACAGGACCAACGCACTCAGAGGGTGATTGGGACCGGCCGTAGGTTGGGGGAACTCTATGTCTTGGAGAATCTCAAAGTGTCTGCAGTTGCTGCCTCTAGCATAGATTTATCTTCTTTTCGTTTGAGTCCTTTGTCTTCTCCGTTTTATCTTTGGCATTCCAGATTAGGACATGTGTCAGTTTCACGTTTACGTTTTTTGGTCTCTAGTGGTGCTTTGGGTCATGTGAACACTAGTGATATTTCAGATTGTAGTGGTTGTAAACTGGCAAAATTTTCTGCCTTACCATTTAATAAAAGTGTGTCTTATTCTGTTGCTCCTTTTGATATTATTCATTCTGATGTATGGGGACCAGCGCCAGTTTCCACTAAGGGTGGATCGACCTATTATGTTTCGTTTATAGATGACTATACTCGTTATACCTGGGTGTATCTTATGAAACGCAGATCTGATTTCTTTGGCATTTACAACAACTTTAGAGCCCTTGTTAAAACACAACATTCGGCTGTGATAAAGTGTTTCAGGTGTGACTTAGGGGGTGAATATACCTCTAATGACTTCACTCAGTTACTTGCCTCTGATGGTACCATACACCAGTCATCTTGTACCGACACTCCTGAGCAGAACGGTCTGGCAGAAAGAAAACATCGTCATATTGTTGAGACAGCACGCTCTTTACTTTTGTCTGCAGAGGTTCCTAGTATTTTTTGGGGAGAAGCAGTCCTAACTGCTGTCTATGTGATTAATCGTATTCCTACTGCATTGACTTCAGGGATGTCTCCGTTTGAGAAACTATATGGTCACCCGCCGAATTATTCTGCATTACGAGTTTTTGGATGTACTTGCTTTGTTCTTCGTCCTCATGTTGAACGAAATAAGTTAGGGTCGAAATCAGCTATATGTGTGTTTTTGGGGTATGGTATTGGACAAAAAGGATATCGTTGCTATGATCCTGTAAGTCAGAAATTATATGTTTCACGACATGTCACTTTTTTGGAACATATTCCTTTTTATTCCATTCCAGCTAAAACCCATGATGTGACAAAGTCAGATATTCGGCTTATTGATCCCTTTGGGATTGACATAGAGGTTCCAGTTCCGGATTCATCCATGCCATCTGGTGTGCCACCTGATAGTGCTTCAGCCTCGCCTGTGCCTGAGTCTGCTCCTTCGACTGTTGAGACTGGAGACCCACCACCTCTGAGGAGGTCTACTCGACCTTGTAAGTCCACCAAACTGCCAGATTTTTCCTATTCTACATATTCAGCCTCATTTGCTTCCTTTATTGCAAACATACATCATTTGTCTGAACCTGAGTCATATAGAGAGGCTGTGTCTGATCCTCTTTGGCAGAATGCTATGGCTGAGGAACTTGCTGCTCTTCATCATACACATACATGGGATTTGGTTACTCTCCCACCTGGTAAGCATGCGGTTGGTTGTCGATGGGTGTATAAGATAAAAACAAAATCTGATGGGTCTGTTGAGCGATACAAGGCGAGACTTGTGGCAAAAGGGTACTCACAACAATATGGTATGGATTATGAGGAGACTTTTTCCCCCGTAGCAAAGATGACGACTGTTCGCACTATGATTGCTGTTGCATCCGTTCGACAGTGGAAGATATTTCAGATGGATGTCAAGAATGCTTTTCTGAACGGTGATCTCCACGAGGAAGTTTATATGACTCCTCCCCCAGGTATTGACCACCAGCCAGGTGAAGTTTGTCGGCTTCGAAAAGCTTTATATGGTCTCAAACAAGCCCCTCGTGCTTGGTTTGAGAAATTCTCCACTGTTATTACTTCCCTTGGATTTGTCCCGAGTAACCATGATTCAGCATTGTTTGTTAGATATACAAGTGCAGGGCGAATTCTATTGTCCTTATATGTAGATGATATGATTATTACTGGTGATGATCATAGTGGTATTGAGTTATTGAAGCATGATTTGGCTCATCGATTTGCAATGAAGGACTTGGGCTTGCTGCGTTATTTTCTGGGTATTGAGGTGGCTCAGTCTAAGAAAGGGTATCTTCTTTCTCAGACTAAGTATATATCTGACTTGTTTACACGGGCGCGTCTTTCTGACAACAGGACTGTGGATACTCCCCTTGAAACCAATGCACGTTACTCTCCTAGTGATGGTGTTCCATTATCAGATCCGAGTCTTTATCGGACTATTGTGGGTAGTTTGGTTTATCTTACGGTTACTCGTCCAGATATAGCACATGCAGTTCATGTTGTTAGCCAGTTTGTTACTGCTCCTACTTCTGTGCACTGGGGAGCTGTACTTCGTATTCTAAGGTATCTTCGTGGCACTCAGTTTCAGAATCTCTTGTTTCCCTCGACGTCATCTCTCGAGTTGCGAGCCTATAGTGATGCTGATTGGGATGGAGATCGCAATGATCGTAAATCCACCACTGGTTTTTGTGTGTTTCTTGGAGACTCTTTAATCTCGTGGAAGAGCAAGAAACAAGATGTTGTCTCTAGATCTTCCACGGAGGCTGAGTATCGTGCCATGGCTGTGACTACATGTGAGATTATTTGGTTACGTTGGCTTCTTGCAGATATGGGGGTTCACATTTCTATGCCTACTCCCCTGCATTGTGATAACAAAAGTGCGGTACAAATTGCAAAGAATTCTGTCTTCCATGAGCGTACGAAGCACATTGAGATTGATTGTCACTTCACCCGTCATCATTTGCAGCTCGGGACCATATCGCTTCCTTTTGTTCCATCGTCTTTGCAGATTGCTGACCTTTTTACGAAGGCTCAGTCGGCGTCTCGATTTCGTTTTTTGTGTGACAAACTCTCAATGCTTATTGCTGTTGCATTGTGAGTTTGAGGGGGGATGTTAGCCCATATGTTATTGGGCCTTTAGTTTATGGACCTTTAGGTTATTGGCTATGTATATATAGCCTACTTTTGGTTTAGTCAGTTTTTATGCTTTTCAGATTACATTGTAAACCTTAGCCTTTCTTTCTTTCAATAAAGTTCTATTAATAGTTCCTACTATCATTGTATTAAGGGTCTAGGTGCTTTAATACACTTAGGTTCTTAGTTCATGAGATAGTATATGTCACTCTATCTATCTTTTCTATTCTTGCAATCTTGTAACGTTTGTATCTCGTATTGTACCCGTTTGTGTTGTTGTTGTTATTCCCATTGTTAAGTTCATCTTGTTCTTCATCTTCTTGTTGTTAAATCTAGTTTGGTGGATGTTTTGGGGTTGAAACACACCCTTATATTTCATTCTTGTTGCTGTTGTAGTGAATCCGAGAGTGGTCACCAAATAAGTCCACGGTTCTTCAAACTAGTGGACTGATTTGGTGTTTGTTTTGTGGCTTCCGTTGTATTTTTCGTATCATTTGGTATCCGAGAATGTCTTGATATTGTTACTCCAAGATCAAATCTTGGGCTAGCTCACTTGAAAAAAAAAAAAATCTGAAATTCCAGAAAAAGAACAATCTGTCCATTTTGTATTCTTGGTCAAAACTTGTGTTTTGTTGTGTCTTGGATGAGATTTTTACTTGTCTTTATTGTCTATAAGTGTTACTTTTGTTCCTCACTAACACATTGAGTCTATATCTTGATTTGAGCATGTATTTTGATGTTGTTACTGTGAACATAAACGTAGCCCATTGTTGTTGAATATTGTTGTGGTAGACATTGTTGTTGAGAAACTTGATTGGCCGTGTGTTTGGTTGTTGTTGTTGAAAGAAGTGTTGTTGTGAATGCTGTTGTTCTTGAAGTTCTTCACAACCTTCATCTCTTGTTAAACCGAAGATACAACACTAAAGAGACTTGGCCGTTTGTTGTTGTGGATAGGAGTTGGCCGTTGGAATTGTTGTTGTTCTTGAAGATTGTTGTTATTGTTCTTGGTGTGGTTTTTGGTGTTCTTTAATTTCTTCACCTTCCTTCATATATTGTTAGAACATCAAGTGAATGATAGATCCTAAAAGGTGAAGGAAAGAGGTTTAAGTAATTGTTAGTATTGAAAGACTCCCAACCACCAAAAGACTTTACATCACTTCTTAACCACTTTCCCATGAAACAAGGGTCCATGTTTTAAGAAAAAGTACTACAAAAGTCAAGTCTTGAAATTTGAAACTTGAAAAAAAAGGCTCCAAGACTTATTCTTTCCTCCTTAAAACAAATTCCACCAATCCAAATTAAAATTGGTCTAGACTAGCACTTTGGAAAATAAAAATTGTAGAAACCTTGCAACCAATACGTGACTGCCACGTCATCAAGTTACTGTTCATGCATCAAATTTTGGTTCAAATTTCATATTTCTTAGTTTCCTTTTGTTGTTCCTTAGTTTCAATTTCGTTGGTTCCATTACTAATTGGCAAACTAGTACTCATCTACTAGATTGTTAGTTAGTCTTTGTGTTTGTTCATTCGTGTTAAGCGTTTGTTGTGTGCTTTTCTCTTGTGTGAATTCATTGTGTCTTGTTGGTTCAAGTCCGCAAACAAATTTTCCTTTGAGTCAACTCAAACGAAAATCTATTCCGGGCAAAGATAGACTCATCCCTCAATCACTCACGAAGTACAAGCCGACTTTCAACACTTGTGAAACCAAGTGTGAGGTAAAAATCGAGAGTGAGAGTGTGGTGAGACTTATCCCAAAATGTCAATTTACACGCACCCAAAAAGAAGAATAGTAGTTTATAAGATAAAGAAGAAAACAGAAGACCCAAATATTCAATAAACATGAAGACAGAGATTTAACTTCTGTCCCAATTCTTAAGAACCTCAAATGATTCAACATGCATATTTCATTCAGCAAATTAGTTAAATATGAAGCCCATCTGGATTTGCACATGGTCATTGTCACAGCATCTTGGGTCTTATGGAAGTTGCAACCTTCTTGGCAACTTGCTCAAAGTAAGATGACTGTGTGATATATGTGCAGGGGCAGGGCTAGAGCATCAGCTACAGGTTCGGGTGAGCCCGATAGCTTCTGCTTAGACCCTGTAGTTTTATTAGAAAATTCATTCTATAAATATTTTATAGTGAACCAGACGAGTTATGAGTTCAGTGGAAAGTTCAGAATCCATATACTTCAAAGTGTGGCTTCGCCTCTGTGTATCTGTGCTGTTCTAGCCACATTTGAATAATTATGAGCAATAGATTCTAGGTGCTAACGCTAAAACAAGAGTAGCAGCTAGATTATTTACACATGTATCGCTAGCTGCAACCGCAATACATCAGCATTTTCAGGCGAATTCATCCACCTGCACTTCTTTTTCTTTCATCACGTGTGCGTCAACTAGCTGCTCAGCACTGTCAGCCACCGTGGTAGATATAGATGCTGGAGGATTTGAAGTTGTCTGCATTACAGGTGAAGTTGCACCTGGTGACTGTTCAAGCTTCACCTCATTAGTTATTTTTTCGAGTTTGTCAATGGACTTAAAGGTGCCACCTGTAGAAAAGAAACCACAGTTAAAAGATATTAGTGATGAAACTGAGAGTATCCAAAATTGGAAAAGAATAAACCTTCAGAAAGGCGATGTGCTTAGCACCTCATTACTCTAAACATCTTGATAATTAAACACCAAATGCTTATCGATGATGGTTGATTCCACCAGCCTGCACGACCATTATAAGTCCTTGCAGGCAGAGATCCCACTTCCTGTTGCATTGGAATTTCTCAATGACTTCAGTACTTGAAAGATTTACAATCATTAGAAAAAAATTGATATATAGAGTAACTTTCATATAGTAGAGGTTGCCGACCTTCTGTTTCACTTCTTACCTTCCCAATAGCAGAGAAACAGCAACTCCATCTATGTATCAAAGAGAGACTTACGGTTGAAGTCGCCGGCGTTCGGTGGCAGCAAACTTGCAGTGCGAGTCATAGCAGTGGCACATCAACTAGCGAGGCATAAAATGTGCAGAAAATTTTGTAACACACTCTATGATGATATTTAGAAATAATGATCCGAATTAATTAACAGAACAAAATAAAAGCAAGAAAGAAGATGGAGTAGGTTCATGTGATATTATTTAAATAAGAAACAACCCTTTTAAATCTTGTTGCTTCAAGCAAATAAATATCAAGCCCACCTTGAGCTGCAAGTGGTCATTGTGGGAGTTGCACTCTTCTTGGCTGCTTGCCTCACCAAAAGGTTTAGTGGAGCAGCCACTACACAAAATGGCATTGGAAATTACTATTGCTCGACGTAAAACAGATAGTGGATTCCTCTAGGATTATTTCGGAAGATGCCAGACTGATGTATCCTCGCTGATCTAGCCACACTTGAATAATTCTGAGCAACAGGTTCTTCATCCCTGTCCGAACCCTCCTGCATTAGATTTTTAATGAGATTCTTGTCTGTTGTTGAATAATTCTTGTCCGAACCTTCCTGCATTAAATTTTTAATGAGATTCTTGTCTGTTGTTGAATAATTCTTGTCCGAACCTTCCTGCCAATTATTTCCTCATGTCTAGCTAACCAAAATAGCTTTTTCCGTTGCTAAGTTACAAAGTAAATGCACATTGTCAAATTTGTACTTGAGACGCACTAAAGAATTGACCATATATAACATTTCTCTCACTACATATATATATTCAACATCAAGACTCATCCACATTATGATACTGAAGATAAATTTAGCAAAGGAAATAGGAGATTGAAACAAAAGATTAAGATGATAATTTATTATGAAAGTTACTAAGCAATAGCATAGCATGTGATACCTCCATTTTTACTCTATTCGTCGCACTTCCGTTTTCCTCTACTTGATTGGTTTCCTGTATCTTGATCGGTTCTGCCTCCGTTTTCATGATTACTACTGGATTCGCTCTTGCTGTGTTGGCTGGCATTTTCGATTCAGTTATCTGACAGATTTGGAAATGACGATGAGTTGTTTGTTTCCTCCTATCGGCCTCCTTCATTTTCTTTTCCTCTTTCCTTGATTGTTCCAAAGTAACTTATCCTTCCCTTTTTTTCAATGTTCTCAGGATCTGATGTATAAGATGTGCGAAAAACTTTATCAGGTGGAACAAGTAAGAATACAAGAAAATGAAGAAAGAAACATAAAAAGTCATATAAATATTGATCAATGTCATCCCAAAATGGTGTTTACAAAACGTTATCCCACTACATTAATTTACACACACATGCCCTGCTGATTTTCCTAATTACCTTAAGCTTTAATCAATCACAGTGCAAAAGAACAGAGAAGAACCTGTTCTGGTTCTGCTTAAGAGCTACTTGATAACGGGATATTATTCAGACCCAGGAACTGAAGCTCGTCCCCTCACATCATAGCCTCAACATATTCCTTAATCTTCCGAGCTGAATATTCAAGTTGAGGGCTCTTTACAAGTTTGATGATTTTCAACGAACAAATATCGCCGAAACTAGGTGGAATCTCCTCAAGCATATGACATTTCCACAGTACTAATTTCTCAATCATGGGAAAGGATTCCTCTCCAAACTCCCACTTAGCAAGAGTCACTTCTTCCAACTCCAAATATTTGAGATTCTCAAAGATGTCTTCCTCCCCTATGCTCCATTCTCCCCCCTGGAAGATTGTTCTAATAAGGAAAAACTCTTCAAGGTTGTGCAGTCTCACTATTGTTGATAGTGAATCGGATGTCAGAGGAAAGCCATGCAACACCAACATTTTCAAATTCGATGGAAAGTGAAAATCCCACGACCAATTTGTCGCTAAAGAGGGCCCACTATTATTTGCGTTTGAACTTTCAAATTCTACTCCGAGCAAATCATGTTCGAAATCGAATTTCGGGAACCAATATCGCTCTGTTGAATAATCCCATGATTCCTTTATTTGCCGGATCCTCTAAGTTCATCCACTACTGGTACCGAACACCGGATGGAAACAAAAAACAAAAAACACTCACTCAACAACTTGCAGAAATCAAAAACCCAAAAATTTTTAGTAACATTTCAAACCTATCTTATTTCCGAATAATTACAACCATTAACTAAAAAAACACAAATTATATCTAAAAATGACTGCTTTTATTTAGAAATTGACCAAAAAATCCATTAGATTTTTGCTACACAAATTAGCCAAAATCAGACACATGAATCTAAATTAATCGAGTTCCAATACTAATAACGAACACCGAAGGAGAAACCCAAAAAAAAAAAAAACATATCAGGAAAAAAATTACTCACTTTGAAGTACAGTGGAAGAAGAATTGTTAATATTTTAAAATTTGTGAACAATAATGGCGCTAAGATTTTATTAAATAAGAGGAATTTTATACATGAAAAAGAGAGATATAATATCATTTTCCCCCTAAAACAATGAATATTAATGGAAATACACTTGAAATATAAAGGGATTGATATAATATGTCAATCGCATTGATGGGGAGCCCGATTTATGTACTTTGTTGCATTTCTTTGTTTTAAGTACTTTTAAACATTTTTTAAATGTTCGTACGAAATAAAATATAGTATATTTTTAGATATTTACTCCTTTCATTCATTTTTAATTGACACATTTTATTTTATAAAAGTCAAATTTACTAAACTTCAAAGATAAATTGAAGTAGATTAATGTAATATTTTAAGTTTATATGTTTGAAAGTATACGAAAAACGCTATACATTCTAGTCCTTCTTATGTTAACATAATGAAATAATAAATCTTAAAATATTGGTCAAATTTCATGCCATTTGGCTCTCGAGAAGGGTAATGTGACAGATAAAAATTGAATGAAAAAAGTATTTTTAAGCCAAAAAATAAAAAAAAGTCAAAAATCATATTCTTTTGCTAATTGAAGGTACAAATCTGAAATGTTGGAAAGCTACTAATGATCATTTTCCTGCTCTTGAGCATCTGGTGATCAGATATTGCCTTCATTTGGAGGAGATCCCTGTCGAGTTTGCAGATATTTACTCACTACAACTAATCGAGTTACAGAACAGTAGCGCAAAACTGACTCGTGGCTTCTGCTGGACGAATTCAAGAAGAGCAAGAATCTCTGTGAAGCAAAGCTGTAGATGTCCGTTCTTACAACGATTTTGAAGTTTCAAAATTTTTTGAAGTTTATAGTTGACCCTTTATGTTCTTTTTGCTGCAGCTGAATGTGAACTTAGTCGAAGTGATTCTGATTCGGAGTGATGTTTACTATGGATTGAAGACTTCAGATGTCATGAACCCCGTTAAGGGATTTGTTGACCACACAAGTAATAACACAGTAAACGATGGACTTGGGCCTGAGTGAATTTCCACAGAAATCCGGGTTAAGCAAGCACGTTAAAAGGAGGCAGTCACCTATAGAAGGGGTTATGCAATTATGTCGAAGCTTTGGCTTAGTCTGTTATCCTCTCATCTTCTTCTAATTACGTTCTTCCTTGTATAATTGGAGGATATCCCTATTGAGTTTTCAGATATTTACTCATGACTACAACTAATCGAGTTAAAGAACTGTAGCGCAAAACTCGTGGCTTCTGCTGGTCGTATTCAAGAAAAGCAAGAATCTCTGGGAGGCCAAGGTGTAAACATTCGTTCTTACAACGATCCAGGTGAGTACAATAACTGCCTTTGAAGTTTCAAACAATTTTGAAGTTTATAGCTGACCCTTTATGTTCTTTTTACTAACGCTGAATGTGAACTTAGTCGAAGCAATTATGATTCTAATATGAGCACAACCACGAAGGTGGGCATATGTGAGATGTATTGAATCCGAGACTTGAAGTGTGCAAATGAAGTGCAAAGGAGGGCCTAAATAGGCTCTAAAACACTCCAAGGGCACCTAAAGTGAAGCATTTGACTAAGGGGTCTTTTGGACATTTCACACTATTTTTGTAACCTACTATAAATAGAATATGTTTAGGTCATTTACTACTTAGTTTTTGAAGGATATTGAAAGTTGTAACATTGAAACACCCTCTCTTGAGAGAATGGCCTCTTGGCCGAAACATAGTAACTAGGGATATTCAACTTGAGTGTGGAATCACTCGTGTTGGATTCAAGCTTGGAAACGTTGGATGCTTCGGAGATCGAGGTCGCTCTTGTACCAACGTAGGAGTTAGGTATTTGTTGTGTTTGGTGTTAAAAGTCCAAGAGTGGAATAGGCTCTTGGGTTTTTAAGATTATACCTTCATTTTGTCTAACTATCTATCCTTTTGTTTGATGTAATCGTTTCTTTTCTTTGTTGTTGTAACCGTGGGATCTTGTTGTTATTGTGGAATCCGAAAGTTGTGTCTTGTGTTCATCTTGTTCATCCTCTTATTGTTATTTTACCTCTTATTAGTGTTGCAATTCTTGTATTATTGTTGTTGGCCGAAGTAACTCTCAAAGGATCCTCGGATCTCTTCGTGGACTGTTTTGCGTTATTTTGTGCCTTCCGTAGTTATTCTTGTATTAGATTCGGACTGATGTTTGCTAAGTATTGAAGATTTCAGATGTTATGAACCCCGTTATGGGATTATTACAGTAATAACAACCCAACAATTGGGTGGACTTGGGCCTGAGGTGAAGTTACAACCCAACAATAGGTTGGCTTTCATCTGGGATCCTGGTTATGCAAGCATGTTAAAATGGGTCAGTCGTCTATTGAAGGGGTTGTGAAATTATGTCGTCTGTTAAACTTTCATATCCTTTCTATGTTCTAGTATCTCATCTCCTTCTAGTTACGTTTTTTCTTGTATTAGTTACTATTATCTTGTATTCTCCGCTACGTTTTTTATAAACCGTTGTTTATCAAAAATAACAGTTTCTCAATACTTTAGGAAACAGCCTCTCTACCCCCACGAGGTAGTGATAAGGTTTGCGTACACTCTACCTTCTCCAGACCTCACGTTTTGGATTTCACAGGGTATGTTGCTGTTGTAGTTGTTCCAAATACCATGGTGGAAGTTCCAAGTTCAAATAATAGGCACTATATTTTTATTCTTCGACTCTCTAAGTGAAAATTCTAGATCTGCTGCTGTCATCATCCCATTTTTATAAAGTTTTGACTCTTTTATGGGGAAATGAGAGATTTGGAAGCGCGGATAAAATATTTTGCAAAAATCGCTGGAGATGAAATTAAATTTGGACTACGATATGCTATAATAGCAGAAGATGAAATGCAGGAAAAGCACATGAGAAACTTCGTAAGAGCTTGCAATAAGTAGTGAAGGACATTGACCGCGCCCAAGAAGAGTCGCAAAGATTCAAGATCATAAAGATAGACAAGCATCGACATGGTCCTTGGCACGAGATACGAGTTAGGAAAAATTACCTAATCTGGATTTTCGAACAATGTGGTTGGACGTGACAAGGAAAAGAAAAGGATGCTTGAAGACCTCACAAGAGACTCCTCCGATGAACTAAAAGGCATCCCAATTGTCGGGACAGGTACAGTATTTGTGGAGGGAAATTATCAAGCATTATCGGACCCAAGTCCAAGATTCTCAGTAACTTGAAATGTTTAAGATCTGATTTGAGAGTACAGACTGAAGAATAACAACAACAAAAAAAAGAAATGGAATGAGTTCGTTTCAAGAGATTGTAGACATTTTCTGCAACAGTTTCCCAATCTTCTATTATCCTTTTAAATTTGTACAGAAGGCCAGCAACTATGACAATTGTTAGTGGTAGTCCTTGACATTTGTCAACGATTTGCTTCACAATAGTCTCGAATTCAGACGGTAATGTTTTATTTGCAAATGCTGCATTTTAAAAAAAGTTCCAACTCTCATCTTGATCCATGAAGCTTATCTGCAATGAAAGATTCTCTGTATCAGCATAACAAACCACTTCACTGTTACGGGTAATCAACAGTATTCTACTCTCGTTGTTCTGAATCATTGTCCAAGTATGACCACATCAGTGAATCAACACACTGAAGGTCCACGTAGGCATGCGTATGTGCCACGCAGGCACTAAGGTTGCCAAAAATACGGTTTTAATTAGTCCAGGGGTAATAGGATCCCCTTAAGTTCGGGTGTGTCTCAATAATTTCGTTTATAGTTTAGGTGGAAACAATGCATTTTCTCTTTTTAAAAACTGGAAGAAGTTACTGTTTATGAAAAAATATTGAAACATTTACATTTATTTTCAAGATTGAATGTTAAGAAAATTTTTATAAGTATCGACAAGTTCGGTGCACTAAAATCTTCCCTTATATGCGGGTTTCGGAAAAGGATTGGATAACAAGCGTCACTATGGATTTCGTTAGTGGTTTTCCTCATACTTCTCATAGTTCTGATGGATCAGTTGACCAAGTCAACGCATTTTTCCTATTCAAATGTCCTTCAGTGCCGAGACGTTGGCCCATATCTATATGCGTCTATAGTACATAGCCTTACCCTGCATTTTTGTCAGTGATTCTTTGGCCATGACTCATTTTGGCTAAGCTACGCAACAAGTTTAGTTTAGCTATAAGCCTATGACTGTTGCTCGCTCTGCCCCAGTTTTGGGAAGCTCTTAAAAACAATTCCTTCTATTTTAAACGACTCGAGCAACATATATAGGTTAGAAAAGAAGTGGATCGGTCTTGATCCAAGCTGATCCACTTGCCGGTTTACTTCACCACCTTGGGAGAAGATGATTATAAATAGTAAAATAGCTACAAAATTACTTCTCCTTTTATAACTCAAGTTTAATCAATGGCAAGATGCAGATGTGGATCAAAAACACAATCTATCAATTCACGTAAACTCAATAGCTTTTGCTCAAATCCACTAGTATTTGTCTAAACGTAGCGCCTGGTGACTAAAAATTTCTCGCGGAAACAACCTCTTTATCTCTATAGATTAAGGTCTACGTATGCTCTAGGTACCTTCCCTAGACCCCTTACGTGTGAGAATTCGCTGGATATGTTGTTGAAAGAATTTGTCTATTAGAAGCTCAACTATCATTGACAGCCATTATAAAGCAGTTTCATATTAAATTATTTAAAAACACATGGTCATAATGTTATTGTTTTCAATACCAATGTAATGTGATTGAGCTAGGTGGAATACCCTACAATTGTAATTCCACGGCTATGTGGAATCTGCCTTTGGTGCTAGGCGGCTAAGCCTCTAATCCAAGTAGCCGCTAGGATTTGGAGCCGGTATTATCCTCCCATGTAGGATACAATATCATATGACCCGCATCGGCAACTATGGTTTCCAGCGATGAGCCCTTTCACTCAAACGCCTTCTTCGGGCATCCACCTTTCTCATGAAAATCAATGCATTCAAACTTTATCCAAATAAATCACATATCATACTCTGTAGGGTATTGTCATACCCGACTTTCAAGTCATCAGTATCATATCATTCTCTTCATTCAATCATCATATGCAACATATTTCAACATGAACAAAACAACCCTCTCATTGAAAGTCAAAAACCATATCCAAATCATGATATTTTTAAGACATTCAATGACATGAATTTCAAGATGATTTAAAACGATTCATATCATGTGAAAACTTAAAATAATATCATATCAAGAGAGGGGTTCCGTGTAAATCATGCTCTCAATTTATCATCATTATGAAACACATGCATATCCATATATAATATATCAAATCACACTGGAATTAGGCCTAAAAACCAAATCAATAATATAAAATGTTTAAAACATAATCGTATTCGTGATTTCAAAACCCCCATTTGAAAACATGAATTTTTAAAGCCCATGATATTTTTGACATAGTTGAATCTTGAACTACTTGGGTTTTTATTTTGAAATCCTAGAGAGAGTTCTTGAACAATTTTGATGAATGAAGGTGTATTTTGGGGTTTTTGGGAATTAAATTTCGTGTTTATGGCTAAATAAGGGTGGGAAAAGAATCATTTTGCCCCAAAAATGGAGTGTTTAAGTCACTTGAAACCTTTACGTAGGCGCCACCTAAGCTATCACCTATCTTTACATAGGCGCCGCGTATGCTATCTCCTATGTTTACATAGGTGTTGCCTATGCTATCACCTATGTTTACATAGGTGCCGACTATGCTATCGCCTATGTTTTCCAGGGCCATGTGCGATTGGTTAGGCGACGCATACTATTTTGAAAGGCCACAACTTCTTGCTCGGGTGCTGGATTTTAGCAAAATTGGTATCGTTGGAAAGCTAACTCGAAGACCTATCATTTGACACATAGTAGGCTCTCTAATTCGGCATATACAGAGAGTTATGGTCGATGGAATCTGAGACAAATTACAACATCCACTAAAACTTAATCGATCGAAATAGTTTCAACTCGTCCTTGAGTTAAAGGACCTCTATGGTCTAAATTTAAGCTTGAATGGATTAACATACTACACAAATAATTAACATGCCATATTGGCATAGGATTTATTGCTTCAGGATTATCAACGCATCGAAATCATGGTCTATATTGTATCCCGAAATGCGGGGCGTTAGAAGTATTATTCTGTTCGGGTCTATATATGTAGGAACGACGATATAAACTCTAGCCCAAAAATACGGGGTGTTACATTATCTCCCCTTAGGATCATTCATCCTTGAATGATGGGTAGGAACATATTGAAACTTAGAGGTATGGAATAACACAGACATGATATGTTTCTCTAAGAAAGAATGCACTGATCTGAAACATGACTATAAGACTGGAACTACTGATATTCTGAATTCTTATATCGGACACGCATATCTTATGCATGGAATACACGACTGAAGCTATTCATAAGCTGAATTCTCATAATGAACATGCATATCTAATGCATGGATCTGTGACTGAGTTATTCTCATGAACGCAGGACTAAATACACTGATAAGATGAACTTTTTCTATTGAACATGCATTTCTAATGCACGCATATCTGACTTAACTAATGTATGAACGTATGACTGAATATGCAGTAATAACTGATGTGAAACTTGTAATAAGAATCTATGCTTATAACTGAATGGGGTATCTCCCGCTTAGGATACTATGTGCCTCTATGAATGCTCAATTCACTAGGATACTCGGAAAACTGAGATGATGCACAAGGAACCTACGAATTGAATCATAACTGAACATCTGGAATCTGAATTTAATGCATGATGCATGAACTGATCTATACATGCAATAACTAGTATACTCTATCTTATAATAGTAGCATGTCTGAGATTTCGAGTAGCATGAATAAATGAAAAGATGAGAAAACAAGCCATGCAAATCTGCTTGTTAAACTGACTTACTGTCTATACAGACTAAATTATGCTGGACCTTCATACTTAACTAGAGTATTCTCTTCAACACTCTCTCTAAGGAAGTTCAAGTAGTAATCGGGAGCCATGAATCTTGGGTATGGATTACACAAGACATCCAACTGAGGAATTACCACATTGACACTACTCTGCAGTTTGGAACATAGGCATATAACTCCTGAATTAGGATAGAATTACCAGGCCTTTGGCATTACAACTTCTTACTTTCAAGCTTAGAACACTTCTCAAATATCACTTAAATAAACTATTCTCCTTAAATATCATATTCATTCAACTCAGCTTAAAATTCTCATATGAGCATTGACAAATCTTTCTACTAATGTTGGAAATAACTTAATCCCTTCGCCGTGATCAAGACTAACTCTAAGTCACAAAAATACAACATGCCAGACCACGCTATTATTCTAAACCATATGATGCAATCTTCTATATCTCCTTTAAATATTACATCCTACGTATAACATGCCTTACCACTTCAATGACTACTCTGAACTCCTAATATAAAGTCGCTAATGCATATTGCGACCTTCCACTACAATCCCAAAATGTCATTCAAGCCTAATTTATAACCACATGTTAAATTCAAGGCAATCACCCATAGATACATACTTCACATAGTCTCTAAACTATTGTCAATATAAATCCCACGCACTACCCTAAAACATACACACACAAACTTTTCCACTAACCATCACATGTATCAAAGACTTGGCCCCAAATCTTACTTCATACTTATGGACTTCTCTAAACAAACTTACTATGATCTTCCATCAATAAGAACATTTACATCATCACCACTATCATTAAATAGGGAGGGTCACTAAAAGGTTAAAACATAAGACCCTGAAGCGTGAAAAGATTTTTATATGGGACTGAGCATACTATAAAGAGTGAGTACATGCATCATGAGTTGCATGACCTCAACTAGAGTTCATAACATAAGGAATGTGATTCCGACTACTTGAATGAACTAGAACTCATTATCTTGGAACTGGAAGAGTACGTGACTCTCTATCATATACAGGGATCATGAACTATGATCACAGAACTGAATCGTAAGGCATGAGTAAGCACCCGGATAACTGAAAAAAATACTGAGGTAGGAATGGGTTGAGATTAACCCTTATTTTCTGATGTTCTATATCATACTGCATCACTACTAAAATCTGAGAGCCTTACTTGGTCATTCGTTCTATCATCTCCCCCTTAGCTTCAAGTCATCATCTAGAGTTTGGGAGATCGTTTACCAGATTCTAACTGAACTACACTTACTTCACTCTAGGATCTGAAAACAAATGACAGTACATGCATATCATAGAACTTAACCCAAATGACTACCTTCCGGGATACACTCTATCTTTCCATAGCCACCAATAGTTATAGTATAATGCTTGCACACTTATTTCTATCAGTTAAAACATCAAAACTCAATCTTAGATGCTAACACTTACCATGGATATCACCAAGCCTTTGGTGAACCATATCACTTTCGACATAGCCTACCACTATTGCAACTCCAAATTTATATCCCTCTACTATGAGAATCAAGATCATCGCAAAAAGCCCAACACTATCAATCAAAACACCTTAACATGGCTCTTTAGATCACCATATACTATCTAACTAGTCTTTCTCCACTTAACAATTCAATGGTACCACTAGCCACGCACAACAAGTAATAGCCTTAGAAAGAATGTCGCAACCTCATGTCACCTTAGGCATACTTCTACACCATACATACAATATCATACCTCACTATTAATCAAATAAACTTAATCTATTGCATGCACCATTCAAGCCTATTAGATCACTTCTATACAACTAGTATTCATTAACCAAGAAATCTTCACATCCACCTTCATGGACATCAACTATTCAAACTTAATATCGAGTGCTATAATTTACAACCCAACCTTACACAAAATTTTCACTTGAAAACTATAAATAAACATCAAGAAATACTAGTACACTAGAACTTCATAACAACAATAATCGACCTTGACCTTGCGGTCTTCCTTATCATAACTCATTAGTACGTACTATTTCAACACATCAAGCCTACTAATATTTATTCCCACAAACATACATCATTAATCACTATTCTTACATCCACATCCTATATTAAATTCAAGCCAATGGTCTAGCATCAATCATCTACCACCAATGACGAGTTCAACATAATATACTAATCCATCAAATTGGAACATTCTATCCTAAATACTTCAAAATCTGCTACATACCTTCTTATAAGTAGTACTAGTTTACAACTACCAACAAACGAATGTCAAGGGGTAAGGTCACATAATAGACATGATCAACCTTAATCTTACATTATAACCCCATACAATCTTTTCTACTTATACGGATTTCTCACCTCATACTTACTCACTCAATCATACATTTAGACTGCCTTCAAATTTCTCAAACAACCATGAGTCTATAATCATAACTTACTCACTAATATAGCCATTTTCACATTCAAGCAACCAACAAATCACCCTTGTTGACACCTAATTTGCCCTCCACAACTACGTTTAATATCGAGTTTCTTCAATTTTCAAATAAAATTGCAACATATATTTTATTTGAATAAGAATCTTTTCAAACTATTTATTTGGGTAAACTTATCATTTTAAGTAGCGATTATATATTATCGCATTCAATTATACGAAAATATGTAATTTTGTTACATAAATATCTATTTTACGGAGTATTTAATTTTTTATCAAGGATTATTTTGAAAATAAATTCAAATGGTATAAAAATCTATATTAAAGTATAATTTATTCTTAAAATTAATTTATTTGGAAAATATGTGTTTGATTTTATCAAATCAAGAAGCTTGGGATTAAGTGAGGTATCAATTTGTATCAAGTATCAATTTAATTTGGTCAATCTATTAAATTGACTATAATTGAAATAAAATAGGCTTCAATTGCAATACAATTGGCCAATTGACTTCAATTTGGTTAAAATTTAAATGGATTTGACTAATTCTTAATTTGATTGATGTTATCAATTAAATAACCCCAATTTCAGTTTATTTTTATTTTTAAATTACTAGCCTACTCTTTAAATTAACAAGCCCAAGCCCAATTTCCTTTTGACTTTTCCAAATTAGCACCATATTTCCAGTAGCCCAACGCCCCTAGGCCCATACCAACAAACATACCCGGCCTAAACCTTCTCCTCCTCTTCATTCAATTAACAACAATTTCACCATCGACAATTCTCAACCCAGCAACTCCTCTCAACCCTTTAACCCGACACCAGCCAAAATCCAACCAAAATCAAATCCAAAACTAAGAAGCCATCAACGGCGACACGGGTTTCAACCCAATCCCAACTCGAATTAGCCCTGTTTGAGCCAACCCGACCCCAAATCGACCCTAACCCGATGAGGTTTTCTCTCAATGTCTATGCCTACCGAGCACGAGACAAGAACATCGAATGTTCTAGAGGGTGCTATGTGTTAGCTTCCAATTCGCTCCTCAATTGCTAACCGTTCAAAATTCGAATCTCTCAACAACTTGGTACGAGTTTTAGTAAAAATTACAGATCAAGCTTATCCCATCCTCCGAATTTCAAATTCAAGATTTCTCTCTTTTTCAAATCCCTAGGGGAAACCCTAATTTGTCTCCTATACAAAGGGCCCTTGAGGTCACTATTTGAGGGGTTTTTTTTTCTTGGCTCGGGGGTTCTTTTGAAGGTTGATTTTTTTTTCATAAAATTGGTTCTTTTGATTCTTGGGGTTCGAAAATCAGAGTTTCTTCAGGGAGCTACTGTTTTTGGAGATTTTCTTTGGGGGGTCCTAAAGGGGGTTCGAAATTGGGGTTGTAGAAAGATGTGGGTTAAACATTTTGAAAAAGAAAAGAAGAAAGAAAGATTCTTGAGGAGACTCAATCTCAAATATAAATTTTATTATTATTTTGAAAGTTCATCAGCTAAAATTAGAGTGTCGATTTGATAGTAAAGATGACATTTTATGGTGGACTTGCTGATAGATCGTTATCCTACTTTGCTCCCCGAAGGAGGTGAACACTCATTTACCCTTTATTTCGTTATTTCACTTTCTCTGCTTCATTCCATTTTCTGGTAAAATCGTAGTTCTGTTTGCTAGGTTATATGTTGTAGAGGTCTCAAAGACCATATGTTGTTGTTTTTGATGAAAAATGTTGAATGAATTGTTATGTTAGAATTAATCTATGTTCAGGTTTGTTTCTGATCGTCCTTTTTACTTTGGTGTCATGATCTGTCGCCCACTCTTGGTGTTATTGAGTATTTTTCGGCCTGTTCTTCCCTCGGTGTATGGATGGTAATTGGAAGGGATGGTTTGTTAGGCAAAGTTTGTGACTTTGATTGTATTCCATAGTTTTAGTCAACGATGTTTGGCTTGTAGTTGTTATCTGATCGTGTTTGTTCAGGATCGTTGCTGGATTATGGTGTCATTGTTGAGCTAGAAGTGTTGCTAGCAGAGCTACCTCTCAAGTTCCTTTGGCTTCTTATGTGCCAAAAAGATAATGAACAAGGTCCAAAATATGCTAGAAAATTCTAGGAATCTAGGATTACTCGACGACTATTTTGTTCGAGTTGGTCGAAGTGAGGAGGAACATAGAGACAATATTCCGTTTGGCTTGCTTTTTTTGTTTTTCGTTATTATAACTGTTGTGCTGATAATACTGTTAGTAGGACTTTCTCTTGAGTTCTTTGCCTTCCAAAATGACAAAGAATAATGAGGATGAGGATAATGTACTCTGCCAAATACTTTTTTCTTAGTCTGTTGATTATACCTTTGTTTTGCACTTATTCATGCTACTCGAAATCTCAGACATGCTACTAGTCCAAGATAGAGTATACCAGTAGTTACGAGTATAGTCCAATCCATGCAACATGCATTAAATTTAGATTCCAAATGTTCAATTATGACTCAATTCGTAGGTGCCCTGTGCATCGCCTCAGTTTTCTGAGTATTTTAGTGAATTGAGCATTCATAGAGGGACATATGGTCCCAAGGGGGAGATACCCCATTCAGTTGTATGCATAGATTCCTATACAAGCTCCACACCAGTTATCATTGCGTAATTAGTCATACATTCATACGTTAGCCCAGTCAGATATGCGTGCATTAGAAATGCATGTTCAATAGAAAAAGCTCAGCTTATCAGTGTATTTAGTCCTGCGTTCATGAGAACAACTCAGTCACAGATCCATGCATCAGATATGCATGTTCATTATGAGAATTCAGATTATGAATAGCTTCAGTCGTGTATTCCATGCATCAGATATGCGTGTCCGATATAAGAATTTAGAATATCAGTAGTTCCAGCCATATGGTTATGTTTCAGATCAGTGTATTTTTATTAGAGGACATGTTGTGTCCGCGTTATTCCATATATTTAAGTCTTCAACAAGTTCCTACTCATCATTCGAGGACGAATGATCCCAAGGGGGAGATAATGTAACACCCCATAAAAGTCATGCATGGATTAGCCTTTAATAGAGTGCCCTTAGACTTAAAAACTTGAATATTTTTCTAAGTATAATGAGGACTTAGAGTCATTTTAGCTGGCAATCTTCGGGATACAACTTTTCAACCTTCCCAACACCCATTTCTAGATTTTCAAGTTGAGTTATGATCAGGAAATCTCATAGTACATCTCGAATAAGTTTTGAAATTTCTCAGAATGCATAAGGCTGCGTTTGGATTTCAAAAAAGTAGCAAAACGCATAGCCTATTGCCCTGTTTTCAGCATTTTAGGGTCAACTTTAAATGATCATAACTCTATGTATATACTGAACTGTGTGAGATATAATATATAAAACGAAATCTATTTGAGTCCTCTTTCAAATTCAGTTGGTTTCATTCAATTTAATAATATGAGTAAAAAGTTATAATCGATTTACTCCAGCCTACCAAACTGTCAACTGAGGGACAGATTTGACCATAATTGTTCCTTAGGGGTATTTTGGTCATCCTTCACCCTATATATACCACCAACACGGGATTTAATCCCTCAAACACCATAATACACATACTTTCCCCAAAATTGCTCAAGAACTCTCCTTAGGGTTTCAAAATTCTTGGACCCTAGTATGTTGCTGATAGTATACTTTGGGGATAGGACCAGAGAAGTCAACTCCTCTAACCAGATGAGGAGTATACCCTGCATCTCAAAGCTCTTGAAGTCCTCTGGTACCTTCCAAAGGACACAATAAAAGGAAAATGGTACACCAGTACTTATTCTAAAAAGCAGCAAAAAGAGTTTGGTCGGCTATGGATAGCAGATATGAAAAGACTCCGATGCGATATCGAATTCTTTAGATGGTTTGAATTCACTGGAAGAATGGAAAACCAAAATGAATCCTTTCACGTTATCAATAATAAATGGTATACGCAGAGTAACAAGGTCATCTAATCCATTACTCCTCCTCTAGAAGGGATAAAAATTCCTCATTCTAATGAAGTCCTCAATGCTTCCCCCTTCAAGAGGATGCATGATAGACCCCTATCAGCCCCAATCAACAGAGACCTAGATAGGATAGTTGAACAAAACAACTATACTAATCAGGTCCTTCACACTATCTTCCAACAGATAGGAGATACTAAGAGCTCAATGCTTCCTTTTAGTTCTCCCACTTCTGAAAAGGGTGCTCCAATCCCTAGCCCTATTACCAACCCTATCATTAAAATCCCTGAGTTCCAAAAGAAAAAATTCTCTAATATTAGTGATGACTTCAAGGTCTCGAGAAAAATCTTCGAACAAATCAATAGAAAACTTTCCAAATTCAAAATATCTGAAAGAGAGAAAAGAGAGTCCAGCAACCAAAAGAACTCTCTTTCCAAGCTCACCCATGATCGTTTTTCTACTAAGAAAAACTATTACAAAAGACCTTCTCCTCCAGACGTCCAGTTTGAGGAAAATCCTTACCACTCTACCTCCAACCATGATGGTAGAGGAATAAGTGAATGGAATATTGACGGTTTGGATGAATACCAAATCTATAACAAACTCCATGAAATGGGCGTTGCCATCATAGCTTATAAAATTAGAGGAGGTTCGGATAAAGAAGCAGCCACCATGATTGTAGCAGGATTCACTGGTATGATAAAACACTGGTGGGGCAACTACTTCACTGATGACATTAAGAGACTTATCTATGAGGCCACGACTATGGAAATGGTTGTCAAAAATAAAAATAGACAAGAGAGTCTTGAGCAGGTCGCGAAAGAAGACGCCTGTGCCACCCTTCTATATCACATAGCTAGACATTTTATAGGAGAACCCAAATTATTTCAAGACAGGAGTTTAGAAATCCTTAAAAATCTAACTTGCAAAGATCTGGCTGACTTTAGATGGTATAAAGATACATTTTTAGTCAAAATCATGATCCAACCTGACTAGAACAATGACTTTTGGAAGGAACGTTTCATTGGTGGTCTCCCTTCTCTGTTCGCAGATAAAGTTAGGACCAAAATCAAAGATTGATTTGAGGGAAAAATTCCTTACGGAATTCTAACCTATGGAGATATAATAAGCTTCATTACCACTATAGGGGTAGACCTCTGCACCGACCTTAAGCTTAAGAAACAACTTAAGAAGGATAGCACTTCCAAATATGGTAGGAACCTTCTGCCAAGATTTTGGATTCACTAATCTATCCTCTCCCTCAAGCAAAAAACATAGAAAAAAATCCTTTAAACCTCATAAGAAATCCAAACCTAGAAAAGAATCCTTTAAAAGGAAATTTTACAAGACTAGTAGAAAAACTAGACTAAAATCCTCTAGAAGTAAAGATGCTTGCTGGACTTGTGGTAAACTCGCCATACAGCTAAAGACTGTAAGTCAGGCAAAAAGAATAAGATCAACCAATTAGGTCTCTCTGAAGAAACCAAAGAAAAATTATTCTCTATAATGGAAGACTCTTCAGACTCTTCTGACTCTTTCAGCTCTTCTAGTAACGACTATAGCTATGAAGAATTCATCAACCCTGCATATGAGTCCGATCAATCCCAGTCTGTCCAAGAATGTGCTTGCAATGGTACCTTCTGTACTTGCACAAAAAAGAACGTTAATGTTATTTCAGGAAACCCTAAAGAAATCCTGTTTGACATCATAGAACACATCCAGGATGATGAAGCTAGAAATAAATATCTTCTAGAACTCAAATGATTGATGCTTTCTCATGAAGAAAAGCCCCCCCAGACCCATCGTTTAGCCTTTTAGCATGAAACAGGTTATGTCTCGATTTGATAAACCTGCAGAACCATCTATAGCTGATCTTAAGGGTGAAATTTCCACCCTCAAAGGAGAATTCAGAGACTTAAAAATCAGACTTGATCGGGTGGAACTTAACATTCTTACGGATCAAGTCCTAAAAAATGTGTCTCCTCCAGAAAATGTCTCCCCACCTGAATCTCCAAAGGCCTCCCCAATCATTCATAATGATCATCTAAAGAAGGCCAATTCCTTCCTCGACTCCGATCCTCCCTCTACCTCTGGAACTGCTATTACAACCATTAAAGCTTACAGCAAACACATCACTGTAAAAATTGTCATAAACAAAGACTTCGTTCTTAACAGAGTCACACTCTTTGATACTGGTGCAGACAGAAATTATATCATCAAGGGGCTAGTACACACTAAGTACCTTCAAAAAATCACCTCTCGTCTTTACTCTGCCACAGGAGAAAAGATGAAGATACATTATGAGCTTTCTAAAGCTCATATCTGTAACAATGACATTTGTCTTGTTAACAATTTTGTTATCACTAAAGGTATCACTGAGGATATCATTCTAGGAATACCTTTTGTCAATCAAATTCGACCTTACATTAGTGATTTTGATGGAATTCGCACAATGATTTTAGATCAAAATCTATTCTTCCCCTTATTAAGGCCGCTCTCGCAGGAAGAAGGCAACCTTCTTAAAGAAAGAACTGTTTTTAAAATTAACAGACTTTCTTCACATATTTGTTTTCTTAAAAAAGAAATTCAAATAAAGAAAATTGAACAAATTTTAAAAACCCGGAGATGGTTACTAAAATTGCTAATCTTCAGGAAATATTCAAAAAAGAATTTTTTTCCGAATTTCCTAATGACTTTTTGGAAAAGAAAAAGGCATTTAGTAGAACTTCCTTACATTACTGGTTTTAACGAACAATCCATTCCTACTAAGGCCAGGCCCATTCAAATGAACCAGGAAATAATGGAAATCTACAAAAAGGAGATTAACCATCTTCTAAAAAATGGGATTATCAGAACCTCAAATTCTCCCTGGAGTTGCTCTGCCTTTTACGTCAATAACAGTGCAGAAAAAAAGCGAGGAACTCCTAGGATTGTAATAAATTACAAGCCTTTGAATTCGGTTTTGAAATCAATCAGTCATCCGATTCCTAACAAAAGGGATCTTTTAAAGAGAACTTTCAAAGCTAACCTTTACAGTAAATTTGATATGAAGTCAGGATTCTGGCAAATTCAAATTGCTGAAAAGGATAAATATAAGACGGCCTTTAACGTCCCTTTTGGACATTATGAATGGAATGTCTTACCATTTGGTCTCAAAAATGCTCCTTCAGAGTTTCAAAACATCATGAACAATATTTTCAATCCTTATAGTTATATGTCAATTATTTATATTGATGATGTGCTTATTTTCTCAGAAAATATTGATTCCTATTTTAAACATATATACACCTTCTTTAAGATTGTTAAATTTAACAGCTTGGTCATTAGCGCTAAAAAAATGAAGCTCTTTCAGACATCTATAAGATTCTTAGGGCATGATCTTTATCAAGGAAGTTATAAACCTATTTGTAGAGCCATAGAGTTCTCCTCCAAATTTCCTAACAAAATTAGTGATAAAACCTAGCTTCAAAGGTTTTTAGGAAGCCTTAATTATGTAGAGGACTTCATCCCTAACATTAGACAGGTTTGTGAACCTCTTTACAAAAGACTTAAGAAGACTCCAGTTCCTTGGAGTTCTTATCAAACTAATGCTGTCATTAAGATTAAGGAATTAGTCAAAAAACTTTCATGCTTAGGAATTCCAAATCCCGAAGCCTTTATGATTATTGAAACAGATGCTTCTGATATCGGGTATGGAGGTATCTTGAAACAACAGGTTGGTGATAATTCTTCTGAACAATTAGTCAAATTTACATCTGAAATATGGAACCCAACTCAAAAAATTACAGCACTGTTAAGAAGGAAGTTTTATCTATAGTACTATGTATCACCAAATTTCAAGATGATCTTATTAATAACGAATTTTTACTATGAGTAGATTGCAAATCTGAGGAAGAAATTTTACAAAAAGATGTGAAGAATCTGGTTTCAAAACAAATATTTGCTAGATGGCAAGCACTCCTATCTAGCTTTGATTTTCAAATTGAGTTTATCAAAGGAGAAAATAATTCCCTTCCCGATTTTCTAACAAAAGAATTTCTACAGGGCCAAAATGAGACCCACCACACTGGGAAAAGTCTCAGTAGGAAACAAACAGGAACAAACCAAGATGGCTAGACTATTTGATCTTCCGTCAACAACTCCCTTGAGTCCATCAGTCCCACAGAGGCCTGAACTAAAACCAGAACTACAGTCATCGTTCCAAAACAAATATGCAGCTTTGGCAGAATTCCCAAAGCTCCCTCCACCAATGCCAACTAGATCGGTAGATTTAAAGACAAACAAACCTTTTGATAAAGGACAATCCTCAAGTTCATCTGCACAGTCAAAACAGAGTTACACCATGAAGGCTCCAGAAACCTTTGCACAGGCTGTAAACCCCACAACAGTCAAAACAATATCAACTCCTTCCATCAAGGAAGAATTTAAATTTGTTACCACCTAGGTAATGCCAATTATTGCGTTAGATAAAGAATATGAAGGATATCCAATAGATCATCTTATTAAGCCGGTCTATAATGATAAAAATTTTATGGATACTAAGAATACACTTAAAACAAGAAGGTATTATGAAACCATCTTTGTAGACATCGACTCCATTGAGGTTGAGCATTCTATGAATGAAAGGAATCCAGAATACATTGATTATTCCAAGTTCACTATCAAGAGGGTATTAACCCCTTTTAACTGGTTCATAGATCACCTGCATACTCCTATTGCACTATCTATGCCGCATAGGCCACAAACTTATAATTGGTACGACTATAAGTCATTATGGTTCAATTTTTTATATGTCAGACCAGGACACACCTGGTTTATTAAATATTGTCCAGCTATGGTAGATGCCGTTATTCCCAGATGGTTCTACGAATGGTAGATATACTTTGGAGGAATCAAAGAAATCCTCTCCCAACAGTTCCTTAATAGATACACAGAATTATGTTCAAAAGAAGGGTGTGTAACCCTACCAAAGCATATTCAAATGTGCAAGTTCTTGATCAAGAAGAGAGTTTCCTAAATTATCTCTTGGAATTTTGCTAAAGGAGAACAAGACCGAATCAAATACTTATTCAAAGAGATAAAAGTCAAAGGATGGACTCCCATGCCAACAACCCCAAAAACTCTGGACAAAGGAAAAACGACAGTGTTCTCAACCAGTGGTTCACAAAGTAAGAAAGCACTCAAAGAAAAATTAAAAAAGGCTTTACAGGATATGGAAAGCCAAGAGACCAATGAAGAAGAAGTATTAAAATTTCTAGAAGAAGCTTATTCCACAGGAAGCAGTGATAACAATGGAGATATACTAAATCCTAAGGGAATAGCTATGGCCTATCTTGACCCCTATTAAGAACAGGGAAATGACCTTTCAAAAAGTAGAGGTTCAAAGAACCAGAATTATTTTTTGAAAAGGCACTCTACTGTTCCTAATTGGAATCTTTAGGACCAAAAGCTTTTCTCAAAAGCAAAAGGACAAACCATCCATCAGCTTTAAAGCATAAAACATTCAGCTTTAAAAAAGCAAAAGTATCCGTAACACTCAAGATTGTCGGTCGATCTTAGCCTTACACTTGTACACTCCAGATGTACTTACTTTATTTCTCTTGTCTATATAAGACTTGTTGTAACATTAGAGTAGGCATTAGAAAAATTTCTCAGATAAGAAATATTTCCGCCTGCCTAAGCTCTTTTCTTGTAATGTTTTCCGTTTAAGTTTGAATAAAATTTTGTAAGTTCTTTTAATTACCTTCTTTTATTTATATCATTCTGCATATTTTCTTTAATATCTCCTTTTACTCACTAAGATACTTTTATTGGTGTCAGAGCCATGTTGGCAGTATATGCACTTAGTATGAGTAGCTAAGTACATATATTGTCTAGAGCATGGGAAAACTATTTTCGTATAAGATGCATATTACTTTAATCCATTTATGATGATACTTCTAAATGAATTATTTTAATATATCTTGTCTTATAATGGGATTTTTCTGAAGTATGGGGTATTCGTCTTCTCTAAGTGTTTGAAGGAATAGATTAATCTCCAGTTTTAGACATTTGTCAGCCTGAAAGTGTGGTCTCAGCTAAGGTAAGCACCCGACCCTGTAGGTAGTCCCATCACTAAGATAACACTAAGAGAAAACTGATATAACAACCATTAAGACTTGCTAGATTCCATAAGCCATAGATATGTTGATGTAATTTAATTATAGGTTGAATCATCAAATGGTTATTGTTGTGTGCCATCTTATGTGAAAACTTAGATTTCCCAGTTAGTCTCTAGATAGTATTTTCTCTAAAATGAATTCCAGCAATCATATTAAGAATACTATTAACCTGTATTCTCAAGTAACCCCGATTGCTAGTATTTAAAATGATCTTCAAAACTGGAGTATTCCAGAAGAACCTTTTATTGGTATCGATGCCTGTGCCACCATCCTATAGCACATAGCTAGACATTTTATAGGAGAACCAATTAATCTCCGGTTTTAGACGTTGGTCAGCTTGAAAGTGTGGTCTCAGCTAAGGTAAGCACCCGACCCTGTAGGTAGTCCCGTCACTAAGATAACACTAAGAGAAAACTGATGTAACAGCCATTAAGACTTGCTAGATTCCATAAGCCTGGAAGGTTTTTGACTAATTCCTTCATCTTAATGACAACATTAGTTTGATCAGAACTCCAAGGAACTGGAGTCTTCTAGTATTCGTCTTCTCTAAGTGTTTGAAGGAACCAATAAAAGGATCTTAGTGAGTAAAAGGAGATATTAAAGAAAATATGCAGAATGATATAAATAAAAGAAGGTAATTAAAAGAACTTAGAAAATTTTATTCAAACTTAAATGGAAAACATTACAAGAGAAGAGCTTAGGCAGGCAGAAATATTTCTTATCTGAAAAATTTTTCTGATAAGAAATATTTCTGGCTTCCTAAGCTCTTCTCTTGTAATGTTTTCCGTTTAAGTTTGAATAAAATTTTCTAAGTTCTTTTAATTACCTTCTTTTATTTATATCATTCTGCATATTTTCTTTAATATCTCCTTTTACTCACTAAGATCCTTTTATTGGTATCAAAGCGCCATTCATTGTTATGAATGATATCGTTCCAAACAAGATCTTTAGGAACAAAGATGTTGCTTCTGTCTTTATTTGCTTCCATGAGGGTAGTGACACCCCTTGGAATGGTGAATCTATCTTTAGAAGCTAGCGTTGTACCCATAAGCCGATAATATACGCGGTATATTATTGCTATTTCTCTAGTATTATCCTTACTGTTCATGTTTTTTGTCTTAACATTAAGTATCAAAACATCCATGATGTTAGGATCGTTAATATCAACAGAGAAATTTGGGTAGCAATTAAAGTATATCGGGCCGTCGGCTAGGTTACTTTGGATTACACCTAAGAGGGAATTGTCAAAATTCAAAAGACGGGCATCTCTTAGGATAGCACAGACAGGGATATCAAGACCTTGTCAAAAGAGGGGATTAATAGCCACCTGAACCAATCTAATATGAAGATAATTAAACTGATTCTTAAATCGGTTTATGTCAATCTCATTTTGTAACTGAATAATTTCTAAAGAATTGTTAATGGCAACAGTAGACTCAGAAGTCTTGATGTTATGTTTTTTTAGAGAACTAAATTTACCAATCTGATAAATTGTTTTAAAAGGTTTTTCTGGAATACTCCAGTTTTGAAGATCATTTTCAATATTAGCAATCGGGGTTGCTTGAGAAGATAGGTTAATAGTATTTTTAATATGATTGTTGGAATTCATTTTAGATAAAATACTGTCTCGAGACTAACTGGGAAATCTAACTTTTCTCATAAGATGGCACACAACAATAACCATTGATGATTCAACCTATAATTAAATTACATCAATATATCTATGGATTATGGAATCTAGCAAGTCTTAATGGCTATTACATCAGTTTTCTCTTAGTGTTATCTTAGTGATGGGACTACCTACAGGGTCGGGTGCTTGGCCATTAAACCTTACAGCGAACACATCGCCGTAAAATTTGTCATAAACAAAGACTTCGTTCTTAACGAAGTTGCACTGTTTGATACTGGCGCAGACAACAATTGTATCATCAAGGGGCTAGTACCCACTAAGTACCTTCAAAAAAGCACCTCTCGTCTTTACTCTGCCACAGGATATAAAAATGACATTTGTCTTATTAACGATTTTGTCATCACTGAAGGTATCACTAAGGATATCATTCTAGGAATACCTTTTGTCAATAAAATTCGACCTTACATTAGTGATAATGATGGAATTCGCACAATGATTTTAGATCAAAATCTATTCTTCCCCCTATTAAGGCCAACTCCAAGGAACTGGAGTCTTCTTAAGTCTTTTGAAAGCGGTTCACAGGCCTGTCTAATGTTAGGACTGAAGTCCGCTACATAATTAAGGCTTCCTAAAAACCTTTGAAGCTGGGTTTTATCACTAATTTCGTTAGGAAATTTGGAGGAGAACTCTATGGCTCTACAAATAGGTTTATAACTTCCTTGATAAAGATCATGCCCTAAGAATCTTATAGATGTCTGAAAGAGCTTCATTTTTTTAGTGCTAATGACCAAGCCATTAAATTTAACAATCTTAAAGAAGGTGTCTAGATGTTTAAAATGGGAATCAATATTTTCTGCGAAAATAAGCACATCAATAATATAAATAATTGACATATAACTATAAGGGTTGAAAATATTGTTCATGATTTTTGAAACTCTGAAGGAGCATTTTTGAGACCAAATGGTAAGATATTCCATTTATAATGTCCAAAAGGGACGTTAAAGGCCGTCTTATATTTATCCTTTTTAGTAATTTGAATTTGCCAGAATCCCGACTTCATATGAAATTTACTGTAAAGGTTAGCTTTGAAAGTTCTCTTTAAAAGATCCCTTTTGTTAGGAATAGGATGCCTGATCCATTTCAAAATGGAATTCATTTATTACAAGCCTAGGAGTTCCTTGCTCTTTTTTTGCACTATTATTGACATAAAAGGCAGAGCAACTCCAGGGAGAATTTGAGGTTCTGATAATCCCATTTTTTAGCAGATGGTTAATCTCCTTTTTATAGATTTTAATTATTTCCTGGTTATTTGATTGGGCCTGGCCTTAGTAGGAATGGATTGTTCATTAAAACCAGTAATGTAAGGAAGTTCTACTAAATGCCTTTTTCTTTCCCAAAAGGCATTAGGAAATTAGAAACAAATTTCTTTTTCGAATCTTTCCTGAAGATTAGCAATGTTAGTAACCATCTAACCATCTCTGGGGTTTTTAAAATTTGTTCAATTTACTTTTTTTGGATTTCTTGTTTAAGAAAACAAATATGTGAAGAAAGTCTGTTAATTTTAAAAGCAGTTCTTTCTTTAATAAGGTTGCCTTCTTCTTGTGAGAGGGGCCTAGAGGGTGGCACAGGCGTCTTCTTTCGCGACTTGCTCAAGAATCTCTTTATCTAACACAATAATTGGCATTACCTGGGTGGTAACGAATTTAAATTCTTCCTTGATGGGAGGAGTTGGTGTTGTTTTGACCGCTGTGGGGTTTACAGCCTGTGCAAAGGTTTCTGGAGCCTTCATGGCGTAAATCTGTTTTGACTGCACAGATGAATTTGAGGATTGTCCTTTATCAAAAGGTTTGTTTATCTTTAAATCTACCAATCTAGTTGGCATTGGTGGATGGAGCTTTGGGAATTTTGCCAAAGCTGCATATTTATTTTGGAACGGTGACTGTAGTTCTTGTTTTAGTTTAGGCCTCTGTGGGACTGATGGCCTCAAGGGAGTTGTGGACGAAAGATCAAATGGTCTAGCCATCTTGGTTTGTTCCTGTTTGTTTCATACTGAGACTTTTCCCAGTGTGGTGGGTCTCATTTCGGCCCTGTAGAAATTCTCTTGTTGGAAAATCGGGAAGGGAATTATTTTCTCCTTTGATAAACTCAATTTGAAAATCAAAGCTAGATAGGATAGCTTGACATCTAGCAAATATTTATTTTGAAACCAGATTCCTCACATCTTTTTATAAAATTTCTTTAGCAGATTTGCAATCTACTCGTAGTAAAAATTCATTATTAATAAGATCATATTGAAATTTGGTGATACATAGCAGTATAGATAAAACTTCCTTCTTAACAGTGATGTAATTTTTTTGAGCTGGGTTCCATATTCCAGATGTAAATCTGACTAATTGTTCAGGACCCTTCTAAAAAATAGGAACTTACTTTCTGTTCAGGACCCTCCTGAAAAATGGGATTTCATTTTCTGTTCAGGGCCCTACTGGAAAATGGGATTTTAGTTTCTGTTCAGCACTCTCCTGAAAAATGGTATTTTACTTTCTGTTCCGGACCCTCCTGAAAAATAGGATTTTACTTTATGTTTAGTACCCTCCCAAAATAGGATTTCACTTTTGTTCAAGACCCTCCTCAAAAATAGGAATTTACTTTCTGTTAATGACCCTCCTGAAAAATGGGATTTCACTTTCTGTTCAGTGCCCTCTTGTAAAATGAGATTATACTTTCTGTTAAGGACACTCCAAAAATTTGGAACATTACTATCACGTTCAGGACCCTTCTGAAAAATGGGACTTCACTTTCATATTCAGAACCCTAAAGAAAAATGGGATTTTACTTTATGTTCAGGATCCTCCTGAAAAATGGGATTTTTACTTTCTGTTCTGGACCCTCCTGGAAAATCAAAATTTACCTTATGTTCATGACCCCTCTAGAAAATGGGATTTTACTTTCTATTTAGGACCCTCCAAAAAAATGGGACTTTACTTTCTCTTCAGACCCCTACTGAAAAATGGGATTTTTTATTTTATTTTCAGGACCCTCCTGAAAAATGGGATTTCATTTTTTTTCAGGGCCCTCCTGGAAAAAAGGATTTTACTTTTTGTTCAGGACCCTCCTGAAAAATGGGATTTTACTTTCTATTCAGGACCCTCCTGAAAAATAGGATTTTACTTTTGTTCAAAACCCTCATGAATAATGGGAATTTACTTTCTGTTAAGGACCCTCCTGAAAAGTCAAATTATACTTTATGTTTAGGACCCTTCTGAAAAATGGGAATTCACTTTCTGTTCAGGGCCCTCTTGTAATATGGGATTTTACTTTCTGTTCAGGACCCTCCAAAATATTGGAACTTTACTTTCATGTTCAGGACCCTCCTGAAAAATGGGACTTTGCTTTATGTTCAGGTCTCTCCTGATAAATGGGATTTACTTGCTGTTCAGGACCCTCCTGAAAAATGGGATTTAACTTTCTGTTCAGGACCCTCATGACAAATAGGATTTCACTCTATGTTTAGGACCCTCCTGAAAAATAGGAATTTAATATATGTCAGGATCCTCTTGAAATATGGGGCTTTAGTTTATGTTCAGGACCTTCCTGAAAAATGGATATTACTTTCTATTCAGGACCCTCCTGAAAAATGGGACTTTACATTCTGTTTAGACCCCTTTTGAAAAATAGGATTTTACTTTATTTTCAGGACCTTCCTAATATGGGAATTTACCTTATGTCTAGGACCCTCCTGAAAAATGGAACTTTACTTTATGATCAGGACCCTCCGAAAGAATGGGACAATACTTTATGATCAGGAGCCTCCTAAAAATGGGATTTTAATTTCTGAACAGGACCCTCCTGAAAAATAGAAATTTACTTTACGTTCAGGATCCTTCTGGAAAATGAAGATTACTCTATATTCAGGAACCTCCTGAAAAATAGGACTTTACTATCTGTTCAGGACCCCCCTAAAAAATAGGATTTTAATTTATGCTCAAGTCCCTCCTTAAAAATTGAAATTTGCTTTATGTTCAGGGCCCTCCTGAAAAATGGGACCTTACTTTATTTTCAGGATCCTTCTGAAAAATGGGATTTTACTTTATGTTCAGAACCCTCCTGATAAAAGAGATTATGAAGCACTGGTTGAGGACACTGTCATTTTCCTTTGTCCAGAGTTTTTGGGGCTGTTGGGTTGGGAGTCCATTCTTTGACTTTTATCTCTTTGGATAAGTATTTGATTCGGTCTTGTTCTCCTTTAGTGAAATTCCAGGAGATAATGTAGGAAACTCTCTTCTTGATAAAGAACTTACACATTTGAATATGGTCTGGGAGGGTTACACACCCTTCTTTTGAACAGAATTCTATGAATCTATTAAGGAACTTTTGGGGGAGGATTTCTTTGATTCCTCTAAATTATATCCACCATCCGTAGAACCATCTGGGAATAACGACATCTACCATAGCTGGATAATATTTAATAAACTAGGTGTGTCCTGGTCTGACATAAAAAATTGAACCATGCTGACTTATAGTCGTACCAATTATAAGTTTGTGGCCTATGCGGCATAGATAGTCCAATAGGAGTATGCAGGTGATCTGCGAACTAGTTAAACGGGGTTAATACCCTCTTGATGGTGAACCTAGAATAATCAATGTATTCTGGATTCCTTTTATTCATAGAATGCTCGATCTCAATGGAGTCGGTGTCTACAAGGATGGCTTCATAATACCTTCTTGTTTTAAGTGGATTCTTAGTATCCACAAATTTTTTATCATTATAGACCGGCTTAATAAGCTGATCTATTGGATATCCTTCATATTCTTTATCTAACATAATAATTGGCATTACCTGGGTGTTAACAAATTTAAATTCTTTCTTGATGGGAGGAGTTGGTATTGTTTTGACCGCTGTAGGGTTTACAGCCTATACAAAGGTTTCTGGAGCCTTCATGGCGTAACTCTGTTTTGACTTCACAGATGAACTTAAGGATTGTCCTTTATCAAAAGGTTTGTTTGTCTTTAAATCTACCAATCTAGTTGGCATTAATGGAGGGAGCCTTGGGAATTCTGCCAAAGCTACATATTTGTTTTGGAACGATGACTATAGTTCTGGTTTTAGTTCAGGCCTCTGTGGGACTGATGGCCTCAAGGGAGTTTTTGACGGAAGATCAAATGGTCTAGCCATCTTGTTTTGTTCCTGTTTGTTTCCTACTGAGACTTTTCCCAGTGTGGTGGGTCTCATTTCAGCCCTGTATAAATTCTCTTGTTAGAAAATTGGGAAGGGAATTATTTTCTCCTTTGATAAACTCAATTTGAAAATCAAAGCTAGATAGGAGAGCTTGCCATCTAGGATATATTTGTTTTGAAACCAGATTCTTCATATCTTTTTGTAAAATTTCTTTAGCAGATTTGCAACTACTCGTAGTAAAAATTCGTTATTAATAAGATCATCTTGAAATTTGGTGATACATAGCACTATAGATAAAACTTCCTTCTTAACAATGCTGTAATCTTTTTGAGTTGGGTTCCATATTCCAGATGTAAATCTACCTAATTGTTCAGAAGAATTATCACCAACCTGTTGTTTCAAGATACCTCCATACCCGATATCAGAAGCATCTGTTTCAACAATCATAAAGGCTTTAGGGTTAGGAATTCCTAAGCATGGAAGCTTTTTGACTAATTCATTAATCTTAATGACAGCATTAGTTTGATCAGAACTCCAAGGAACTGGAGTTTTCTTTACTCTTTTGTAAAGAGGTTCACAGACCTGTCTAATGTTAGGGATGAAGTCCGCTACATAATTAAGGCTTCCTAAAAACCTTTGAAGCTAGGTTTTATCACTAATTTTGTTAGGAAATTTGGAGGAGAACTCTATGGCCCTATAAATAGGCTTATAACTTCCTTGATAAAGATCATTCCCTAAGAATCTTATAGATGTCTGAAAGAGCTTCAGTTTTTTAGCGCTAATGATCAAGCCGTTAAAATTAACAATCTTAAAGAAGGTGTCTAGATGTTTAATGGGAATCAATATTTTCTGAGAAAATAAGCACATCATCAATATAAACAATTGACATATAAATATAGGGGTTGAAAATATAGTTCATGATGTTTTGAAACTCTGAAGGAGCATTTTTGAGACCAAATGGTAAGACATTCCATTCATAATGTCCAAAAGGGACGTTAAAGGCCGTCTTATATTTATCCTTTTTAGTAATATGAATTTGCCAGAATCCTGACTTCATATCAAATTTACTGTAAAGTTTATCTTTGAAAGTTCTCTTTAACAGATCCCTTTTGTTAGGAATCGGATGCCTGATCCATTTCAAAACCAAATTCAAATTACAAGCCTAGGAGTTCCTCGGTCTTTTTCTGCACTGTTATTGACGTAAAAGGCAGAGCAACTCCAGGGAGAATTTGAGGTTCTGATAATTCCATTTTTCAGCAGATGGTTAATCTCCTTTTTGCAGATTTTCATTATTTCCTGGTTCATTTGAATGGGCCTGGGCTTAGTAGGAATGGCTTTTTCGTTAAGACAAGTAATGTAAGGAAGTTCTACTAAATGCCTTTTTCTTTCCCAAAAGGCATTAGGAAATTCGGAACAAATTTCTTTTTTGAATCTTTCCTGAAGATTAGCAATATTAGTAACCATCTCCGAGGTTATCAAAATTTGTTCAATTTTCTTTATTAGAATTTCTTGTTTATGAAAAGAAATATGCGAAGAAAGTCTGTTAATTTTAAAAGCAGTTCTTTCTTTAATAAGGTTGTCTTCTTTCTGTGAGAGGGGCCTTAAGTTGGGGAAGAACAGATTTTGATCTAAAATCGTTGTGCGAATTCCATCAAAATCACTAATGTAAGGTCGAATTTGATTGAAAAAATGTATTCCTAGAATGATATCCTGAGTGATACCTTCAGTGATGGCAAAATCGTTAACAAGACAAATGCCATTGTTATAGATATGAGCTTTAGAAAGCTCATAATGTATCTTCATCTTTTCTCCTGTGGCAGAGTAAAGACGAGAGGTGCTTTTTTAAAGGTACTTAGTGGGTACTAGCCACGTGACGATACTATTGCTGTCTGCGCCAGTATCAAAGAGTGTGACTCTATTAAGAATGAAGTCTTTGTTTATGACAATTTTATGGCAATGTGTTCGCTGTAAGCTTTAATGGCCGTAATAGCAGTGCCGGAGGTAGAGGGAGAATTGGAGACGGGGAAGGAATTGGGCTCCTTTACATGATCATTATGAATGATTGGGGAGGCCTTTGGAGATTTAGCTGGGGAGACATTTTTCAGAGGAGACACATTTTTTAGGACTTGATCCGTAAGAATGTTAAGTTCCACCCGATCAAGTCTGATTTTTAAGTCTTTGATTTCTCCTTTGAGGGTGGAAATTTCACCCTTGAGATCAGCTATAGATGGTTCTGTAGGTTTATCAAATCGAGACATAACCTGTTTCATGCTTAAAGGCTGAACGATGGGTCTAGGGGGCTTTTCTTCGTGAGAAAGCATCAATCGTTTGAGTTCTAGAATATATTTATTTCTAGCTTCATCATCCTGGATGTGTTCTATGATGTCAAATAAGATTTCTTTAGGGTTTCCTGAAATGACATTAACAGTCTTTTTGGTGCAAGCACAGAAGGTACCATTGCAAGCACATTCTTGGCCGGACTGGGATTGATCCGACTCATATGCGGCGTTGATGAATTCTTCGTCGCTATAGTCATTACTAGAAGAGCTAAAAGAGTCGGAAGAGTCTGAAGAGTCTTCCATTATTGATAATAATTTTTCTTTGGTTTCTTCAGAGAGACCTAATTGGTTGATCTTATTCTTTTTGCCCGACTTACAGTCTTTAGCTCGATGGCCAATTTTACCATAAGTCCAGCAAGCATCTTTACTTCGAGAGGATTTTCGTCTAGTTTTTCTACTAGTCTTGTAAGATTCCCTTTTGAAGGATTTTTTTCTAGGTTTAGATATTTTATGAGGTTTAAAGGATTTTTTTCTATGTTTTTTGCTGGAGGGAGAGGATAGATTAGTGAATCCAAATTCTTGGCAGAAGGTTCCTAGCGCATATTTGGAAGTGCTATCCTTCTTAAGTTGTTTCTTAAGCTTAAGGTCGGTGTAGAGGTCTACCCCTACAGTGGTAATAAAGCTTATTATATCTCTATAGGTTAGAATTCCGTAAGGAATTTTTCCCTCGAATCTATCTTTGATTTTGGTCCTAACTTTATCCGCGAACAGAGGAGGGAGACCACTAATGAAACGTTCCTTCCAGAAGTCATTGTTACAGTCAGGTTTGATCATGTTTTTGACTAAAAAGGTATCCTTATACCATCTAAAGTCAGCCAGATCTTTGCAAGTGAGATTGTTAAGGATTTCTAAGCTCCTGTCTTGAAATAATTTAGGTTTTCCTATAAAATGTCTAGCTATGTGATATAGGAGGGTGGCACAGTCGTCTTCTTTCGCGACCTGCTTAAGACTCTCTTGTCCATTTTTATTTTTGACAACCGTTTCCATGGCCGTGGCCTCATAGATAAGGCTCTTGATGTCATCAGTGAAGTAGTTGTCCCACCAGTGTTTTATCATACCAGTGAATCCTTCTACAATCATGGTGGTCGCTTCTTTATCCGAACCTCCTCTAATTTTATAAGCTGTGATGGCAACGCCCATTTCATGGAGTTTGTTATAGATTTGGTGTTCAGCCAAACCATCAATATTCTATTCCGTTATTCCTCTACCATCATGGTTGGAGGTAGAGAGGTAAGGATTTTCCTCAAACTGGATGTCTAGAGGAGAAGGTCATTTGTAATAGTTTTTCTTAGTAGAAAAACGATCACTAGTGAGCTTGGAAAGAGAGTTATTTTGGTTGCTGGACTCTTCTTTCTCTTTTTTAGATATTTTGAATTTGGAAAGTTTTTCATTGATTTGTTCTAAGATTTTTCCCGAGACCTTGAAGTCATCACTGAGATTAGGGAATTTTTCCTTTTGGAACTCAGGGATTTTAAAGATAGGGTTGGTAATAGGGCTAGGGCTTGGAGCACCCTTTTCAGAAGTGGGAGAACTAAAAGGAAGCATTGAGCTCTTAGTATCTCCTATCTGTTGGAAGATAGTGTGAAGGACCTGATTGGTATAGTTTTTTTGTTCAACTATCCTATCTAGGTCTATGTTGATTGGGGCTGATAGGGGTCTATTATGCTTCTTCTTGAAGAGGGAAGCATTGAGGACTTCATTAGAATGAGGAATTTTTATCCCTTATAGAGGAGGAATAATGGATTCGACGACCTTGTTACTCTGCGTTGTAACACCCCGTAAAAGTCATGCATGGATTATTAGCCTTTAATAGAGTGCCCTTAGACTTAAAAACTTGAAAATTTTTGTAAGTGTAATGAGGACTTAGTGTCATTTTAGCTGGCAATCTTCGAGATACAACTTTTCAACCTTCCTGATATCTGTTTTTAGATTTTAAAGTTGCGTTACGATTAGGCATTCTCATAGTAAATCTCGGATAAGTTTTGGAGTTTTTCGGAATGCATAAGGCTGCGGTTGGATTTCAAAACAGTAGCAAAATGCATACCCTATTGAACAATTTTCAGCATTTCAGGGTCAACTTCAAATGATCATAACTCCTTGTATATAATGAACTGTGTGAGCTATAATATATAAAACAAAAGCTATTTGAGTCCTCTTTAAAATGAAGTTTGTTTCATCCAATTTGAATATATGAGTAAAAATTCATAATCGATTTACTCCAGCCAATCAAACTGTCAACTGAGGGACCGATTTGACCTTAATTGTTCCTTAGGGGTATTTTGGTAATCCTCCACCCCTATATATACCACAAACATGGGATTTAATCCCTCAAACACCATAATACACATACTTTCCCAAAATTGCTCAAGAATTCTCCTTAGGGTTTCAAAATAAAAACCCAAATAGTTCAAGATTCGACCGTAGGTTTTCCAAGATAATTACATATTCGGAATCACCAATCCGCAAGCTTCAAGAAACATCTATTATCCTTGGAAATAGAGGTACGCGGGGTTTTTCCTAAATTCTCATGGGCATAGAAAAATCATGTTTTAGAATGGGGTTTTAAATTATGTATATATATTTATGTATAAGATGTTTTAACATCATTGTTTTGGTCTTTTGACCATCTCCAAAGCGATTTGACAGTTTATATACAT
The DNA here is from genome assembly GCA_030864225.1 of Capsicum baccatum var. pendulum. NCBI lineage: Eukaryota > Viridiplantae > Streptophyta > Magnoliopsida > Solanales > Solanaceae > Capsicum > Capsicum baccatum. The sequence goes on along the minus strand of CM061555.1, from coordinate 236,602,312 downwards.
ATATGAATCAATGTGTTTCAATTTTGAATACATGAACTTGCTAAAGACATTTGACCACCAGGTGTTTGATGAAATTTCTGCATGGATTGAACTTTAAGTTTCGGAATATGAAATCCTTTACATCAGTTACATGTTTTGGTGGTCTAAACTATGTTTTGAATGAAAGCTCTTGCTTAATACATTACGGCTTAGAAAAATCATGACTTGCAATGTCTTGGTATGATGATACCAATTCAGACTAATGCCATGTCAGACTCAGACTAACAGACATTTCAGACTTTCATGATTTTAGACATTCAGAATGTTGCATGTACAGAAAAGGTTAAAAATGGGCATACAAAGATGTTAGGTGGTTCCCCAAAGAGGGCTTGAGTTCAAGCAACTCATTGCCTAAAACCGTGGGTTGCCGACCCGGGTATACTATTATGTGCTGACTTAAATGTCCTGTGGCGTATAAAACTCAGACACTCCAACCCTTGCGGCACACTTGGGTTGGGGGCTTCCCCGCCGAGTCAATGGAAGATTCCATACAACCCGTGGAATATCAGACTTGTAGGGGAATACCACCTAACTCAGAAGTAAAACACAGATCATGATTTGAAATGAACAGACAGGTTACATGTTTTCAGAAAATGCCCATTTATTTTTCAGAAACAGTTTTATAAATGATGTCTTGATGAAAAATTTCTTTCACTTAATATGTATAAATATATATATATATATATATATATATATATATATATATATATATATATATATATATATATATATATATATATATGTTCCATTATAGTATTTTTGGATTGCTTTGTGTGCCAGTACTTTTGTGCTGACCCCCCCTCCTTCTAGGTTCTCAGGCACAGTCTAAGGGTCCAGCTACTCAGTAGACATTTTCAGATTTGCAGACTTGATCTCACAGTAGTGATCCTTCTATTATTCGGAAGGCCTAATTATGTCAGACATTATCTTATTTATTATGTTTTTGGTTTACTGGGGGCCTTGTCCCAGTTTCTTTTCAGACAGATGTTTGTGTTCTTAGTAGAGATTTCGCTGACTGATGTCAGATAGTATTATTCAGAAATGTTGCAGAACTTGACCATGTTTTCCGTACTCAGTTTCAATTCTGCATTTTATTATGATTACGAATGTTATGCATGATAACCAGATAGAGAATGGGTGTTCCGGGCCTTCATGGTTCGGGATGGTTGTCACGGCTAGGGCCTAGGCTCGGGTCGTTACAAATTAGGTACTAAAGCATGGTTCATGGTCCCAGCGTGTCTGCGAAATCGCGTCGAGTAGAGTTTTGTTTATGGGTGTGTAGCGTACCACACTTATAAACAGGAGGCTACTAGGCATTTAGGAATGTTTCCCTTCTTTGTGATTTAGTTCGTGCTTCAGAGTCTAAATTGTCCCCTAATTAATGATCTTGATGAAATCGTGCTTTTCAGCCTTCTGTATTGAGTATATTCGGCCCTTTTTAGAAATTTATGTTGCAGATGTCATGCTTACGAGAAAAGATGTGTAGTAGAAGTGTTGGAATTGTATTTCCACCCAAATAGTAGTATAAGTTAAAGTGTCGGTGTCATGACCTATTGGTAGCAAGTAGTGTGTGTGGATTGTATGATAATCTTTGGGGGAAATATTTGACTCAGATTTTTTTTTATCTATACAAAGTAAGATATGTATTCTCAGATTATGGAATTTTGTGTGACAAGTTTCTATCTCTTGAAAATATTTTATCATCGTATTGGTGAAACTAAAAAGTCTAGTGAAGCCGTGTGGGGCTCTTTCGATTCACTAGCATAGTTGCCTTGTCATTCTTCTTATTTTCTTGTTCAAACTACAAAAAAATCACAAAGTCTAGTAAAGCCGGGTGAGTCCTATTTCAATTCACTAGCAATTTGTCATTCAACGTATGGTTCTTGTGTTGGTTGAATATATGTATATCTGAATCTTTTTCATGATATAGAGTTGGTAATGAAGCGATTCGTCCTTGTGTGTTAGTTTATTATTTGAAAACAGAGAAGGAGTTATTAGGCGAGGTAAATTATCCTTGCTTGAAGTATAAAAATGGCTAGATGAGCCAGTAGGTTATAAGTATAGACTCATGGTTGTTGTGGATTTTGAAGGTAGTGTAAATGTACGCTTGGGTAAGTAATTGTGATGTGAGAAAGAAGTATAAGTAGATACGATTGTACGGGGTTATAATATAAGGATAAGGTTGACCATGTCTATTATGAGGCTTTAACCCCCTTGACCCTCTTTTCGTTGGTAGTTGTAAACTAGTGCTACTTGTGAGAAGGTATGTAGTAGATTTTTGAGATATTTGGGTAGAATATCCCAATTTGATGGATTAGTATATTTATATTATGTTTCATTCTTCGTTGGTGGTAAATAATTGATACTAAACTATAGGATTGAATTTAATTGGTGTGGTGGTAAATAGTGGCACGAGTTTGATGATGCATGTTTTGTGGCATTAAATTAGTAGGCTTGATGTGCTGAACTAGTACATGCTAACGGATTATGATAAGGAAAATCGTTAGGTCATGATCGATTATTGTGGTTATGAAGTTCTAGTGCACTACTGTTTCGTGATGTTTATTTCATAGTTTTCAAGTGAAAATTTCGTGTAAGGTTGGGTTGTAAATCATGCATAGCACTAGATATTAAGTTTGAACAGTTGATGTCCATGAAGGTGGATGTGAAGATTTCTTGGTTAATGAATACTAGTTGTATAGAAGTGATTTAATAGACTTAAACGGTGCATGCAATAGAGTAAGTTTATTTGATTCGTAGTGGTGTATGATATTGCATGTATGATATAGAAGTATGCCTAAGGTGACCTGAGGTTGCGGCATTTTTCTAAGGCTATTACTTGTTGTGCGTGGCTAGTGGTACCATTGAATTGTTAAGTGGAGAAAGACTAGTTAGATGGTACATGGTGATCTAAATAGCCATGTTAAGGTGTTTTGATTGATAGTGTTGGGCCTTTTGTGGTGATCTTGATTCTCATTGTAGAGGGATATAAATTTGGAGTCATAATAGTGGTATGCTTTATCGAAAGAGATATGGTTCATCAAAGGCTTGGTGATATCCCAGAAGGTAGTCATTCGGACTAAGTTCTATCATATGTATGTATTGTTATTTTTTTCAGACCCTAGAGTGTAGTAAGTGTAGTTTAGTTAGAATCTAGTAAAGGATCTCCCAAACTCTAAATGATGACTTGAAGCTAAGGGGGAGATGACAGAATGAATGACCAAGTAAGGCTCTCAGATTCTAGTAGTGATGCAGTATGATTTAGAACGTTAAAAAGTGAGGGTAAGACTCAACCCATTCTTGTCTTAGTATTTTTCAGTGATCCCAATGCCTACTCAAGCTTTACGTTTTAGTTCCGTGATCATAGTTCGTGATTCCTGTATATGATAGAGAGTCACGTACTCTTCCAGTTCCAAGATAATGAGTTCTACTTCATTCAAGTAGTCGAAATTACATTCCTTATGTTAGGAACTCTAGTTGAGGTCATGCAACTCATGACGAATGTACTCACTTTTTATAGTGTGTTCAGTCCCATATAAAAATGTCCTCATGCTTCAGAGTCTTATGTTTTAACCTTTTAGTGACCTCCCTATGCAATGATAGTGGTGATGATGTAAATGTTCTTGTTGATGGAAGATCATAGTACGTTTGTTTAGATAAGGCCATAAGTATGAAGTGAGATTTGGGGCCAATCTTTGATACATGTGATGTTTAGTGGAAAAGTTTGTGTGTGTATGTTTTTAGGATAGCGCGTGGGAGTTATATTGATAATAGTTTAGAAACTATGTGAAGTATGTATTTATGGGTGTTTGCCTTGAAGTTAACATGTGGTTATAAATTAGGCTTGAATGACGTTTTGGGATTGTAGTGGAAGGTTGCAATATGCATTAGCGACTTCATATTAAGAGTTCAGAGTAGTCATTAAAGTGGTAAGGCATGTTATACTTAGAATATGATCTTTAAAAGAGGTATAGAAGGTGGCATCATATGGTTTAGAATAATAGCATGGTGTAGCATGTTGTATTTTTGTGACTTAGAGTTAGGCTTGATCGCGGGGTAAGGATTAAGTTATTTTAGACATTAGTAGAAAAATTTGTCAATGCTCATATGAGAAATTTAAGCTGAATTGAATGAATATCATATTTATAGGGAATAGTATAGTTAAGGGATATTCGGAAGTGCGCTAAGCCTGAAAGTAAGAAGTCGTATTGCCAAAGGTCTGAAATTCTATCCTAATTTAGGAGTTATATGTCTATATTTCAGACTGCAGAGTAGAGTCAATGTTGTGATTTCCTCAGTTGGATGTCTTGTGTAATCCATACCCAAGATTCGTGGCTCCCTATTACTGTTAGAACTTCTTTAGAGAGAGTGTTGAAGAGATACTCCAGTTAAGTATAAAAGTCCAGCATAATTCAATCTGTATAGCCAGTAAGTCAGTTATTAGGCAGATTCGCATGACTTGTTTTCTCGTCTTTTCATTTATTCATGCTACCCAAAATCTCAGACATGCTACTATTCCAGGATAGAGTATACCAGTAGTTGCGAGTATAGCTCAGTTCATGTGTCATGCATTAGATTTAGATTCCAGATGTTCGGTTATGATTCAATTTGTAGGTGCCTAGTGCATCGCCTCAATTTTTTTTTTTCGAGTATCTTAATGAATTGAGCTTTCATAGAGGGACATAGTGTCCCAAGGGGGAGATACCTCATTCAGTTGCATGTATAAATTCTTATTACAAGCTTGGCACCAGTTATCATTCGTAATCAGTCATACATTCATTCGTTAGTCCAGTCAAATATGCGTGCATTAAAAATGCATGTTCAATAGAAAAAGTTCAACTTAACAGTGTATTTAGTCCTGCGTTCATGAGAACAACTCAAGGACAGATCCATGCATCAGATATGCATGTTCATTATGAGAATTCAGCTTATGAATAGCTTCAGTCGTGTATTCCATGCATCAGATATGCCTGTCGTATATAAGAATTCAAAATATCAGTAGTTCCAGCCATATGGTCATGTTTCAAATCAATGTATTCTTTATTAGAGGACATGTCATGTCCGCGTTATTCTATATCTTTAAGGATTCAACAAATTCCTATCCATCATTCGAGGACGAATGATCCCAAGGGGGAGATAATGTAACACCCCGTAAAAGTCATGCATGGATTATTAGCCTTTAATAGAGTGCCCTTAGACTTAAAAAAACATGAAAATTTTTGTAAGTGTAATGAGGACTTAGTGTCATTTTAGCTGGCAATCTTCGGAATACAACTTTTCAACCTTACTGATATCCGTTTTTAGATTTTCAAGTTGCGTTAAGATCGGGAAATCTCATAGTACATCTCGGATAAGTTTTGGAATTTTTCAGAATGCATAAGGCTGCGGTTGGATTTCAAAATAGTAGCAAAACGCATAGCCTATTACCCAGTTTTCAGCATTTCAGGGTCAACTTCAAACGATCATAACTCCTTGTATATAATGAACTGTGTGAGATATAATATATAAAACGAAAGCTATTTGCGTCCTCTTTAAAATGAAGTTTGTTTCATCCAATTTTAATATATGAGTAAAAATGTATAATCGATTTACTCCAGCCTATCAAACTGTCAACTGAGGGACACATTTGACCTTAATTGTTCCTTAGGGGTATTTTGGTCATCCTCCACCCCTATATATACCACCAACACGGGATTTAATCCCTCAAACACCATAATACACATACTTTCCCAAAATTTCTCAAGAATTCTCCTTAGGGTTTCAAAATAAAACCCAAATAGTTCAAGATTCGACCGTAGGTTATCGAAGATAATTACATATTCGGAATCACCAATCCGCAAGCTTCAAGAAACATCTATTATCCTTGGAAATAGAGGTACGCGGGTTTTTTCCTAAATTCTCATGGGCATAGAAAAATCATGTTTTAGAATGGGGTTTTAAATTATGTATATATATTTATGTATAAGATGTTTGAACATCACTGTTTTGGTCTTTTGATCATCTCCAAAGCGATTTGACAATTTATATACATATATGAATGAATGTGTTTCAATTTTGAATACATGAACTTGATAAAGACATTTGACCACCAGGTGTTTGATGAAATTTCTGCATGAATTGAACTTTAAGTTTCGGAATATGAAATCCTTTACATCAGTTACATGTTTTGGTGGTCTAACCTATGTTTTGAATGAAATCTCTTGCTTAATTCATTATGGCTTAGAAAAATCATGACTTGCAATGTCTTGGTATGATGATACCAATTTAGACTAATGCCATATCAGGCTCAGACTAACAGACATTTTAGACTTTCATGATTTTAGGCATTCAGAATGTTGCATGTACAGAAAAGGTTAAAAATGGGCATACAGAGATGTTAGGTGGTTCCCCGAAGAGGGCTTGGGTTCAAGCGAATCATTTCCTAAAACCGTGGTTTGCCAACCCGGGTATACTATTATGCGCTGACTTAAATGTCCTGTGGCGTATCAGACTCAGACACTCTAACGCTTGCGGCACACTTGGGTTGGGGGCTTCCCCACCGAGTCAATGGCGGATTCCATACAGCCCGTGGAATATCAGACATGTAGGGAAATACCACCTAATTCAGAAGTAAACACAGATCATGATTTGAAATGAACAGACAGGTTACATGTTTTCAGAAAATGCCCATGTATTTTTCAGAAACTGTTTTATACATGATGTCTTGATGAAAAATTTCTTTCACTTAATATGTATGTATTTATATATGTATGTTCCATTATACTATTTTTGGATTGCTTCGTGTGCCAGTACTTTTGTGCTGACCTCCCCTCCTTCCAGGTTCTAAGGCATAGTCTAGGGGTCCAGCTACTCAGTAGACATTCTCGGATTTGCATACTTGATCTCACAGTGGTGAGCCTTCAATTATTTGGAAGGCCTAATTATGTCAGACATTATATTATTTATTATGTTTTTGGTTTACTGGGGGCCTTGTCCCAGTTTCTTTTCAGACAGATGTTTGTGTTCTTAGTAGAGATTTCGCAGACTGATGTCAGATAGTATTATTCAGAAATGTTGCAGAACTTGACCATGTTTTCCGTACTCAGTTTCAATTCTGTATTTTATTATGATTACGAATGTTGTGCATGATAACCTGATAGAGAATGGGTGTTCCGGGCCTTCATGGTTCGGAATGCTTGTCACGGCTAGGGCCTAGGCTCGGGTCGTGACATGCGTATACCATTTATTAATGATAACATGAAGGGATTCATATTGGTTTTCCATTCTTCCAGTGAATTCAAACTATCTAAAGAATTCGATATCGCATCGGAGTCTTTTCATATCTGCTATCCATAGCCGACCAAACTCCTTTTGCTGTTCTATAGAATAAGTACTGGTGTACCATTTTCTTTTTATTGCGTCCTTTGGAAGGTACCAAAGGACTTCAAGAGCTTTGAGTTCCGGAGTATACTCCTCATCAGATTTGATGACTTCTAATCCTGGGTCAGTTCTAATTTTTTGACGAGATATGGTGGGGGGAGGTTCCATGTCCAAGGCTGTAGGGCTACCTAGATCAAGATATTATCGAGTTCTAGGGATTCTTGGACCCTAGTATGTTGCTGATAATATACTTTGGGGATAGGACCAGAGAAGTCAACTCCTCTAACCTTTCCCTTATCATTATCATTTTCTTTACTTCCCTCCGGGTTCTTTGAGGTAGAAGTTCTGTGTGAGACAGATCTTATAAATGAAGAATTTCTAGAGGCTTCAAAACCTAAGAACTTTAAATCAATGGATACGTTAGGGTGTTGAATAACCCTTTCGATTTGCAATTTTTTCGGATAGGTAGGGAGGGTTTGAGTGATAGCATCAAAGTGCCATTCATTGTTATGAATGATATCGTTCCAAACAAGAGCTTTAGGAACAAACATGTTGCTTCTGTCTTTATTTGCTTCCATGAGGGTAGTGACACCCCTTGGACTGGTGAATCTAGCTTTAGGAGCTAGCATTGTACCCATAAGCCGATAATATACACGGTATATTATTGCTATTTCTCTAGTATTATCCTTACTGTTCATGTTTTTTGTCTTAGCATTAAGTGTCAAAACATCTATGATGTTAGGATCGTTAATATCGACAGAGAAATTTGGATAGCAATTAAGTGTCAAAACATCTATGATGGAATTTCTAAGCACACAACTCCTTTTCATTCAAGAGAGTAGTCTCTACATAGACATAAACTATCATGGACAGCAAAGGGATCAAAAGCAAAACCATTTTGACCAAGACAATCACAATTCGGGTTTCCTAAACAATCAAGCACGTCAAGGTCATTTCCACCCGATTGATCATTGTCCACAACCTCACTAGTTGTTGACAAATCATTTTCCAACATAGACCCACCTTGATTTTCACAAGGGCCAACTAGTCTGTGAATACTCTCGTCACTTGGTAATGGAACCTTAGTCAAGTTATAAGTGCTAGCACTAGATACACACAAATCATTCTCACGAGGAGAATCAATTTCGTCATCAAAAGGATCAACTAGTTCTTGCGTACTTACAACAAGAGTTTGGTTCTCATGCGACCTAACAATACCGAGAGTATCACAAAAAGGAGACTCAAGCACCTTTACTCTAGGCAAAGCCGCAACTACACTTACTTGGCTCCTACTATCCACAACACAACATTCAAAGTTCATAGGAGTGTAGGTAATAACGTTTTACCTCATAGCTCACATGAGCTACGACCTTCCTCTTGACGTGTGTCTGGGAAGCCCACTTTCCCCTTTTGACCTATTATACGATCCAACCTTTCATTTGCCATAGCTAGGTCTTGGGACATAGTGTCAAGGTAGGCCAAAATGACATTGGTGGCATTGTTGTCCATGGGTTGAGAGGTTGAAGCCGCGGGTTCCCTTGTAATTGTACCTAAAAAAAAATAAAAAGCCTACAAAGAAAAACACAAGTTAGTTTGAAACAACCTCACCACACTCTAACACACTTGATCGTCTCAAATTTGGATCCACAAGTGTTGCAAGTCATCTCGTAGTTCATGATGAGTCGAGGGGTGAATCTACTCCTTGGTCAGAAAGGATTCTTTGTTTAAAGACTCAAGGAAAGTAATGTACAAACTTTAACCAAGAAGTACTAATTTTAAAAATGACAAAAGCACAAAAGAAACGTAGACACAAACAATGGATTCAAAGGACTAATTGACAATCTAGTAGGAGTTTACTAGTTTGTTAATTAGTTCTAGGATGAACTAAAGGCAACTAAGAAACAAAGATTAGAAACTAAAAAATCTAAAATTTGAACTTAAAATGTTGCGTGAACAGTAATTTAGTGATGTGGCAGTCCACTATTGGCCTCGATTTTGTCAAAATTTTACTCTCCAATTCCAAGTCTTGACCAATCTACAATTTGGAAATGGTGGATTTGGTTAATGGAGGAAAATTTGGTCTTGGAGCTTCTTTTTCAAATTCAAAACAAGACTTGACCTTCTTGGTAATTTCTCCTTGAAATAAGGTCCTTAAATCAAGGAAAGTAGGTGAAAAGTGGTTGTCAAGTCTTTTGAGTGATGTGATCAAGTCTTTCACCAACAAGTACTACAACTTGGCCTTTCACCTTTTGTGGATCTAATGTTCACTTTTTGTTTTAACAAAAGATGAAAAGGGTGAAGAACAACAAGAACACAATAACAACACCAAGAACGATAACAATATTCTACAAGAACAACAACAAATTCCAACTCCCAACTCCACAACAACAAGGCCTTCAACACAGTCAAGGCTTAAAATGACAACAACATCAAATCAGTGAATGAAACCCTAGAAATGTTTCTTATATATTACAATAGAATTAGAAGTTAAAATGACCAAAAGGAACCTTCAAGAATGGGCCTCCCTTCTAGTGTATGTAGCGGGTTGTTTTGGTGTGTATTTGGGCCCTTAATTACACTTCTCTTGCACACACACTTGGACAACTTCAATACACACCCACATGAGTCCATCTACGTGATCACACTCGTATCATCCTCTCCATCTTGAGAGGAATTTTCACACAAATTCATGGTTTCACCTCGTTCAATTGGTCACTTCATAAGCGATCACTCAAAATAGTCCACAAAACATGACGAACCCTAGAGTTCAATAAAACTTGGCACGTATAAAAAATGACTCAAAAATAGTCCACCAACAAGGTGGACCCGAGAGCAACACAAACACAATTCGTGGCTAACATCTTAATTTTGAACCTCGGCTTCCTATCTGATACCAATTGATACCAGGCAAACAACAGAACACCAAAATCAGTCCAAAAACAGTCCACAAATTAGAAGAAATCCATAAGCCCTTTGGGAACTAGTTTTGGCCAACAACAAAAACATAAAAATACAAGATATAATGGTGTATTTATACACCAAAATAGAAACAATATGTGAAGAACAAGATGAACACAAAGGCACAAGATTCGGAGTTAACAATAACAACAAGAACACATGGTTACAACACAAACACCAAACACAATTACAAGAAAAGTAAAAGGATAGATAGACAGACCACATGAAGGTATAATCTTAAGAACCCAAGAATGGACAATGTTGGACCCTTAACACTACACATAACAATAAACCTATCTCTTACAAAGACACAAGATCATAATCCACCTCCCAGGCATCAATGTTTCCAAGAAAATGCAAACAACAAAAGCGAATCCACCCTTTTGATGTACCTAGTTACAATTTCGGGTTTGGGTACCTCAAAGGAGAGAGGACTTGATGTTCCTTGTGTATTACAAGACTTACAACATCAAATTAGCCACACTTTGTTCACATTAACAACATCAACAAGTTCAAGTTCAAGATTAGATTTGGACACTTTTTAGTGTTGGTGAGAAAGAAACAAAACTAGAAACAGTCTAAACAACAAAAGACTACAAGATCTAGTCAAAAAGAAACATGTCTCGTCCAGGACAATAACAAGAACAACAACTTTCTTGGCCAAGAATAACAAGAACGGGCAGATTACTCCTTTTCTAGAATTTTTTTCAGTTTTTCAACTCTTTTTTTTCTTTTTTCTACTCTCAAGCCCAAGATTGATCTTGTTAGAACAAAATCAAAGATGGATTTGATACCAAATGATACACTACCAACATGGATTGTACCAAAACAACCACAAAAATAGTCTACCAACACAATACAAAACCAAGACAAGTTGGAAACAAGTCCAAAACCAAGAATGCTACACAATGAAGAGATAATAATGTGTATAACCATACCAAAACCGCAACAACACAACAAGGTGGACAACAATATGATAAGAACAATAACAAAATGAGACAATAAATCATGGATTGAAGATTACAAGATACACAAATGGTTACAATATTACAATGAACAAACGATAGATAGTTAGACCTTGGTTGGTATAGTCTTAAGAACCCAAGAACAGGTGATACTATTGGACCCTTAACGCTATACACAACGGTTAACCTAACTTATACATTGACACAAGAGGGACTTTACCTCATTTAAACACCAACGTCTCAAGCCATAAATGCAACACTAGTGATTACACACTAGTATCACCCTAATTTTGGGTTGCCTCCTAAAGAGAAGAGAGGACTTGTATTTCAAAGTGTTATACAACTTACAAATATCATCAAAGTCTAAGACAAAATGACCTATAATGCTCTATTTATACTAGGTTACAACTAGAATACAAAATGACCAAAAGGCCCTTTAATGAAAAGCCTCAAAATGCAGCTCATGGAGTGTAGTGCAGGTTCGATTTTGGTGTGTGTTTTAGGACCTCTTTTGCATTTTTCTTGCACACTCCAAGACTCGGGTTCATTACACTTTCACACACCATCGTGGTCATACTTGTATCAGTAATATACTTGGGGTGATGACTTGTTCAACTTTAATTGTAATTTTCTTTGAAGATTTATGTGAACCTTTCATTTATTTGAGTATTGGAATTCGATTTGTTCAACTTCTAGAAGGTATTTTAGTCTTCTACTATGAGTCAAGTTGATAAACAAACACTTATTATCAGTCAAGTTGGTCTAATATTTAAGGGGAGAGTGTCTTAGGTATTTATACGTGGTCCATAACCATTTCACTGAATGATCTAGCTTAAGAACTAATAGGTAAGGCATCCTTAGCCCATACCCTAATGTCTATCTAGTAGCTACAACCCTCCGAATCCTTACTAGTGTTATAGCTTATTCGCCCTTAGTTAGGTAAAGGAATTTGTAGTTTGATAAATGGATAGTACTTGTTCGTTGACTCAGTACAATAATTATTCCCCAAGCCCTCAAAAGAAGTGCGAGTGGGTCAGTTTTCATTTCAAGGGAGGGTGGATTAATGAATGACTGCCTTAGCTCTATCGACAGAGGAAATAGGTTCATGAAGAAAGGAAAGCCACCTCCAATCGAGCTTTCTTATGCTTATGACTAGTATTCTCGGGGATACCTACAAAAAGGACTCTATTGGTGGAGATTAGGCAACCAGAAAGACTTATTGGATTGGTTATTCTCCATCGAAAACATGAAGTTATAGTCCAGAAGGGATAATCTCAACTACTTGACGCCCATCCGATGCATCCATTATGGTTATATCATATACCCCTTTGTCTTTTCATATGATTTTTCTTACTATACCTGGTGCTGTAGCATTAGAAACTGAATTCTTAATATTGCTACCGTTGGGATAAATTTGACCCCTTCTCCTGTTCCCACCTACGTATATAGGATATTTTGAGAAGTGCACATCCTTCTTAGTAGCTGGGTTTGGGGAAAGAATAGGGAAGCTTATTTCACTACATTTTTTACCAGCGACAGGCAAGAATTTTTTTTTTTACTTTTGGGGGGTGGGGGTGATAGCTCTGAAAAGACAAATTGTCAATCTTTTATTTCATCTTTGGAGAGATACGATCGGGAGGAGCTAATTCAAACCCCTCCGGTAAAATAAGAACAAACCCCCACGTTCAACACCTATGAACCAATGTATCTGTATCACTTTTCTGCAAAAAATGTCTATCGAGTTAAAGTAATGAAAGCAGCTATAGAAATAGTACTTTGGTGTACAACATTAATGATCACAATACCATATGAAAATTATCCTTACAAAAGTTCATTCATGCATGTAATTGCTTTTATTGGTATATCGAGAGTTCCTCAACGTATTATTTGACATTAAATGAATATCAGATTCATCTTGGATGATTTAAGCAGATGCCAGGGTGATATATCTGAACTACTCTAACCACTTGAATAACTCCGAGCGATAGATTCTTCATGTCTATCAGAACCTTCCTGCATTAGACTTTGTGATGCAATCCCTCTAAAGTGATAGTTTCCATGATGTGTATTGGAGTAAAAGTTGCTTTATTTCCAATTGAGTAGCAGATAGGTTACAGAATTCTCTTTGCTAAACTCATCAATCATATATTCAATGGACTTAAAGGTGCCACTAGCAGAAAAGAAGCCACAGTTAGAAGCCAAAATCGGAGAAGAATAAAGTAGGACGATGTAACCTAGAACCTTAATCGCCCCAGAAAGATTCAAATGACATCAATGGAGGCCTTGAGGATTCTTGACAAAGGAATATAAGCGTACTCATCAGTGAAGGAGTACGATATCCGTGTTGGGCCTGTTGAAGATATCCAACTTGCAATCTATCAATGAAAGAGGTAATGGTCAATTACGTAGTGCAATCTATCGATAAACATCTTTTTCTTAGAAGCAGGAGAAAAATATGCACCAATTTTGCCTAAAAATTTGAGATGGCATATCCTTAGGAATAATACTTACAATTGCAAATGAGGCCAAATGCAGCACCAATTTGAACATTGTTAGAAACAACAGTCTCTGGCTTGTGATGATTGTATTTCTTGAAAGATATACAAAGTATAGAGAATTTCATGTATGTTTTAAATAGAGACTTACAGTTGAAGTCACTGGCGCTAGGAAACAGCAAACTCACAGTGCTAGGCATAGCAACGACACACCAACTAGGAAGTGTGAACTGAGCATTGCGGAGGAGCTATGGGAAGCAGGGAATGATTCTGCTTTTTGACAAGGACAGAACGAAAGAAACATTTATTATTTATGCTTCAGATTATGAACTTTTGAATAAAAATTCATTAAACATATGCATAACATTTAATATGGATGACTATTGTATGACGTACCGATGAGTTATTTGTTTCCTTCTCCTTTGTTTCTCCTTTATTTTATTCATCCTACCAAAGTAACTTCTCCTTCCATTCTTTTCACGTTATTAGGATTTGATGTATAAGACGTGAATAAAATATCATTTTCGAGATATTGATCAAGGTCAAACATCAAATGGTATTTACGAAACATTATCCCAAAATGTTAATTCATACACACAAAAAGAAGAAGAGTCGTTTATAAGATAAAGAAGAAAAATAGAAGACCCAAATATTCAAGAAAAAAAAAATTTATATACACATTATCGTCATAAGTCTTCGGAAAAAATTGTGAAAATTATTTGTACACTTGAGCATACATCATCACAACAAATGCTAGCTATTTTAATTTGTTTTTCCTTATTACCGAAAGAGCATGGTGATGAAACGGGATCACCTAGCATAAGTATGTTCCTTTTAAGTAATCATTAAGAGGAAAATTACCTACTGATGATGTAACACCCCGACGTCTTCTAAGCTAAGTTCCGTCCATGGCAAGTCTAAGCATTAACTTCTAGAATAATCTAAATTATTTTTCATGTGTAATTTATTAGATTTCAACCTTTCATTACGTAGATGACTGAATTAGCTTTCCAATGATATAAGATTTATCCAAAACAAATCCTTGGTGAAGAAGTTGTGAATAATTTAAAGTTCTAGTCGTAAACATCGTCATTTTGGGGTCTAGCGCGTCGCGGAGAGGTTCAAATTGACAATCGTCAAATTCTAGTAGGGCTCCACGATGGTGGTGCATCGCAGAGGCACCCAATTTCCCACTCATCAAATTCCAGTGGACCACTGCGATTGTGGCACGTCGCGGTGGTACCCCAAATCAGATTTTAAGTTCAAATTTCTAGTTCCGTTCAGGAGTCATTAAGGGTAATTTTAAATTTTCCCTAGCCTTTAAAAATGTACAAACAAAGGATTTAGGGTATGTTTGAGAAACTTAACCCTATTTTCATTAAAATCATCAAGAATTCTCTCTAGGTTTTCGAACAAGAACTTCAAGAAACCCAAGATTCAACTGTGGGTTTAAAAAATTGATTGAAGATTCGAAATCCCCAAAACATAGGCTTCAAGAAGCACCCGGTAATTTCATAAATAGAGGTACGTGGGGTTATCCTAAAACTCATGGGCATTTTTTCAAAAAGTAACTTACGCAAGACTTTAAATTTATACAAGTATATATATGTTTTTACAAATGGGGGTTTTCAATTGATACAAATAACATGTTTTGATATATGATTTTGAAAGAAATATTGAGATATCATGGGGTTATTCATTTGAATGTATTTAGATGGTTGAATTGTGAACCCGTGATCTGAAATTTCAAAAGGGTACGATGTACACGAGTTGTGAATTTTCTAAATTCCCCATGATAATGTTTATACCCCATATTACACTTGTGTTGAACCATTGAGAGCACGAGTTTTACAATTGATATGACATTACTCATAAATGATTTAATTTCTTGAATGATTATATGTTAAGAACCATGGTGTATGTGTTTAATGGTGTGAAAGTCATACATAAGTGCATGTTGCAAATGGTATGAATAGCTGGAAAGTTGATGTGATATTGATGACTTGCTAGTTGAGTATGGCGATACCCTGCAAAGTATGACATGTGATTGATTATGCTGAGTTTAATGCATTGATTTTTTGAGATAGGTGGTTACCCAAATAAAGCACGAGTCAAATGACTCTACGCTAGAAACCGTGTTTGTCGACTCGGGAACTTGGTACCCTTTTGTGTGATCTTGTGTACCTGATATTATGTCATCCCAAATTAGGACTATGGTTAGGAGCCCTGCTTTGTGATTTTGTGAACTACCATAATCGATTGGGTTGAGACACCCTGTTGTGTCATCTTTTGTATTTTCCCTCACTTATACTCTAATATCAGCGGTAAACGAGATTTGACAGTTGGTGTAAAGGTGAAATTGTAGGGTGTACCACCTAGCTCAAATGTATTGCATTTTTATAGAAAAATCATTATACTATGCCTATGTATTTTCAAAATCATTTTGCAATAATGTGCTTTATATCAACTCTCATTTATTTTATATAAAAATCTCTACTTTGTTTTGGACTACTTTGCGTACCAGTACTTTGTATTGACACCCTTTCCTCCCAGTTCGGAGGCACAGTCTAGGGGTCCAAATAATTAGTAGATTCTTCAGATAATTTTGCATACATAATCGGTGAGCCTTCTATATTCCAGAATGCTTGATGTTTGACAGTTTATTTATTATTTAATAGTTTTGGGTCAACTGGGGGCCTTGTCCCATTTTCAGATGTCAATAGATGTTGTGGGACATTATTTCTCATGATTGATTTCAGTGGAATCATGACCATGTTTCCATAGTATTGTGAATCTTCTGCATTTCTTTTATCATATGAATTATGTGCATTATTACCAGATAGATAGGGGTGTTTCGGGCCTTCATGGTTTGGAATTCTTGTCACGGCAAGGGTCCCGGTTCGGGTCATGAAAAACTTCATATCAGAGCACGGTTCATGGTCCCAGGGTGTCTACAAAATCACATCAGGCAAAGTCTTGTTTATGGGTGTGTAGCACACCACACTTATAAGCAGGAGGCTACTAGGAGTTTAGGAAATGTTTCCCTTCTTTTTGATTTAGTTCGTGCTTCTAAGTCAAGTTTGTTCCTAATCATTGATCTTTTGTCATAGAGAAATAACAGTCATTCCTCCTCATCGCAATACTAATCAAAGTGATCAAAGGATGAGGAAACGTAATAGAGCTCCCACTCCAGACACTGTCCCTATCCGGGAGACCCTCCAGTCCCGACCAGTCCACCTTGGGCTCTACAGACTAATGTTCACTGTCCCTCAACTACTTAGAGGGATATTTTAAATGCAAAATTCAGATAATCTATTCATATGCTGACACAGTTGGTGGCTAATCAGGCCTAATGATTTGAAGATGTTGGGTCTATGCCAGTTATATCTGAAGCTACTAGGGTGGGTCAGTTCATGTGAATGAACCTGACTAAGTTTACTGGCACTAAGGTAAAAGAGAATCTGCAAGAGTTCATAGAAAAAATGGAGAAGATTTTTAGATTGATGCATGTGGATTAGGTGGAAGGTGTTGAGCTAGAGGCTTATCAGCTAAAGGATGTAGCGAACCAATGGTATAATAAGTGGGAAGAGGTAAAGGGTGACAGTGCTGAGCCCACAGTGTGGGATGAATTTGTGGAAGCTTTTCTTGATTGATTCTTTCCTTTGGAGATGAGAGAAGCTAAAGCATAGGAATTTATAAACCTTAACCAGGGTAAGATGAGTGTTCAGGAGTATACTCTAAATTTTAATCAGCTGGCCCGTTATGCTCCTAAGATGACGAGTAGTATGAGGGCCTGAATGAGGAAGTTTGCTTTCGGCCTTTCAGATGATCTGATGCTTGAGTGTCAGGAAGTTATGTTGAATAAGGAGTTGGACTTTTCTAGGCTGACATTTCACATGCAATAGTTAGAGGAGAAGAAAAAGAAGATTTTTGAATCTAGGAAGAAGGAAAGACAGGCAAAAAGAGCCAGATCTGCCCACCAGGGTCACAACCAGCTTCCAAGTGGTAAGTAGGGTAATAAATTGCAGAAAAAAAAAGAATTGGGGTGATACACAGTATGCTGCCAGGGCCCCCTCCCCCAGACCACCGACAGATAGAAAATTTTAGGGTTTTCAGACTCAACATTGATCCAGAGCCCCACTTACTCAGTCGTAGGTCAGTGTGGCCCAGCAGCATTATACTTATCCGTGGTGTGAGACTTATGGAAATAATTACCCAGGGAAGTGTTATTTTGAGGGGAGAAATTGTTATTCTCTTGGCAAGATAGGTCACCTTCAGAGAGATTGCCCTTCGGCTGGAGGAAATATGGGAGGGGGGAGGGGGCTAAGTCCTAAGCTGTCTCCATGGCTCCTCCTCCTAAGGGTTCCCCTTCAGCTGCCGAGATAGGTTGTAACTGTCTATACAATTTTACTAACATCCAGGAAGAGCTAGCTTTACCAGATGTTGCCATCGGTATGTTACGAATATTTTCCCGTAATGTTTATGTATTGCTTGATCCTGGGTTTACCTTATCCTATGTGACCTCTTGTGTGGCTGTTTGTTTTGGGTTTGATCCCGAAGTTATTATAGAACACTTCACTGTTTTCACTCCTATAGGTGATTCTGTTATTACTAGAAGGGTGTATAGAAATTGTGTTGTATCTATTCTTAGCCGGGATACTGTAGCAGACCTTATAGAACTTGATATGGTAGACTTTGATGCTATCCTTGGTATGGATTGGCTCTATTCGTGTTATTCCAAACTTCATTGCAGAACCCAAAAGGTTACTTTTTCTTTCTCGAATGAGTAAACAATTGAGTGGGCAAGAAATTTTGTGGCACCAAGAGGTCATTTTATCTCTTATCTTAAAGCCCAAAAGCTCATATCCAGAGGTTCCAGTCGTAAACATGTAATTTTGGGGTCTAGTACGTCGTGGAAAGGGTCAAATTGACAATCATCAAATCTTAGTGGGGCTCCGTAATGGTGCCGCATCGTGGAGGCACCCAATCTTCCAGTCGTCGAATTCAAGTGGACCACCGCGACTGTGGTGCATCGCGGTGGTACCAAAAATTGGATTTTTATGATCGAATTTCTGGTTCTGTTACAGTGTCATTAAGGGTAATTTTGACTTTTACCTAGCCTTTACAAATGTCCCAATACGGGATTTAGGGAATGTTTGAGCAACTTAACCCTATTTTCATTAAAATCATCAAGAATCCTCTCTAGGGTTTCAAACAAGAACTTCAAGAAACCCTAGATTCAACTGTGGGTTTTCAAAATCGATTGAAGATTTGAAATACCCAGATCATAGGTTTCAAGAAGCACCTGCTAATTTTGTAAATAGACGTATGTGGGGTTATACTAAAATTCATGGCCATGTTTTCAAAAAGGAACTTACGCAAGACTTAAAATTTATACAAGTATATATATGTTTTTACAAATGGGGGTTTTCAATTGATACAAATAACATGTTTTGATATATGATTTTAAAAGAAATATTGAGATATCATGGGGTTGTTTGTTTGAATGTATTTAGATAGTTGAAGTGTGAATCCGTGACCTAAAATAAGATGTACACTAGTTGTGAATTTTCTAAATTTCCCATGATAATGTTTATACCCCATATTACACTTGTGTTGAACCATTGAGAGCATGAGTTTTGAAATTGATATGACATTACTCATAAATTATTTATCTTCTTGAATTATTGTAAGTTGAGGACCATGGTGTATGTGTTTAATGGTGTGAAAGTCATACAAAAGTGCATGTTGCAAATGATATGAAAAGCTTGAAAATTGATGTGATATTGATGACTTGCAAGTTGGGTATGATGATACCCTATAGAGTATGAAATGTGATTGATTAAACTAAGTTTAATGCATTGCTTTTCTGAGATAGGTTGTTACTCGAAGAAAGCATGAGTCAAATGAATCTACACTGGAAACTGTGTTTGCCGACTTGGGAACTTGGTACCCTGCTGTGTGATCTTGTGTACCTGATATTATGTCATCCCAAATTAGGACTATGGTTAGGAGCCCTGCTTTGTAATCTTGTGCACTACAATAATCGATTGGGTCGAGATACCCTGCTATTATTCTTATGTGTTATTCCCTCACTTATACTCTAATATCGACGGCAACTGAGATTTGACAGTTGGTGTAAATGTGAAATTATAGGGTGTACCACCTAGCTCAAATCTGTTGCATTTTTGTTGAAAAATCATTATACTATGCCCATGTATTTTCGAAATCATTTTTCAACAATGTGCTTTATATCAACTCTTATTTATTTTATATAAAAAATCTCTACTTTGTTTTGGATTACACTATGTACCAGTACTTTGTATTGACCCCCTTCCCTCCCAGGTTCAGAGTCACATTCTAGGGGTCCAGAAAATCAGTAGATTCACAGATAGTTTTGCAGAGACAAGTGGTGTGCCTTCTATATTTTGGAAGACCTGATGTCTGGCAGTTTATTTATCAATTTATAGTTTTGGGTTTACTGGGGGCCTTGTCCCAGTTTTCAAACAGTTGTTTGTTTTAGTCATGTAGTAGAGACTACCCAGACGATTTTCAGATATCGATAGATGTTGTGGGACATTATTTCCTATTATTAATTTCATTGGACTCATGATCATGTTTCCATGGTATTGTTAATCTTCCGCATTTCTTTTATCATATGAATTATGTGCATGATTACTAGATAGATAGGGGCATTTCGAGCCTTCATGGTTTGGAATGCTCATCACGGCAAGGGTCCTGGTTCAAGTCATGAAAAACTTGGTATTAGAGCACGGTTCATGGTCCCAGGGGGTCTGCAAAATTGCATCGGGTAGAGTCTTGTTTATGGGTTTGTAGCACACCACACTTATGAGCAGGAGGCTACTAGGCGTTTAAGAAATATTTCTATTCCTTGTGATTTAGTTCGTGCTTTAGAGTTAAGTCTGTTCCTAATCAACAATCTTCTATCTTACAGAAATAACAGTCATGCCTCCTCATCACAATACTAATCAGAGTTCTAAGAATGATGAAGTCTATCCCACTCATGGGATGAGAAAACTTATTAGAGCTCTCACTCCAGACACTATCCCTACTCCGGGAGACCTTCCAGTCCTGACCAATCCACCTTGGGCTCCACGGACTAATGTTGACTGTTCTTCAACTACTAAGAGGGATATTTTGAATGCAAAATTCAGACAATCTATTCATATGCTGACACAGTTGGTGGCTAATCAGGCCAAATGATTTGAAGATGTTGGGTCTACGCTAGTTATATCTGAAGCTACTAGGGTGGGTCAGTTCATGAGAATGAACCTGACTAAGTTTACTGGCACTAAGGTAGAAGAGAATATACAAGAGTTCCTAGAAAAAATGGAGAAGATTTTAAGATCGATGCATGTGGATTAGGTGGAAGGTGTTGAGGTAGCGGCTTATCAGCTAAAGGAGTAGCGAACCAATGGTGTAATAAGTGGGAAGAGGGAAAGGGTGACAGTGCTGAGCCCACAGTGTGGGATGAATTTGTGAAAGCTTTTCTTGATCGATTCTTTCCTTTGGAGATAAGGGAAGATAAAGCATAGGAATTCATTAACCTTAACCAGGGTAAGATGAGTGTTCAGGGGTATACTCTAAATTTTAATCAGCTGACCCGTTGTGCTCCTAAGATGACGAGTAGTATGAGGGCCTGAATAAGCAAGGTTTCTTTTGGCCTTTCAGATAATCTAATGCTTGAGTGTCAGGAAGTTATGCTGAATAAGAAGTTGGACTTTTCTAGGCTGACATTTCACATGCAACAGTTAGAGGAGAAGAAAAAGAAGATTTCTGAATTTAGGGAGAAGGAAAGACAGGAAAAAAGAGCCAGAACTGTTGACCAGGGTCACAGTCAGCCTCCAAGCGGTAAGTAGGGTAATAAATTGTAGAAAAAGAAGAATTGGGGTAATGCGCAGTTAGCTACCAGCGCTTCCGTGCCCAGTCCACCGACAGACAGACAATTTCAGGGTTTTCAGACTCACCATTGATCTAGAGCCGCAGTTACTCAGTCGTAGGTCAGTGTGGCCCAACAACGTTGTACTTATCTGCGGTGTGAGACTTCTAAAAAGAATTACCTAGGGAAGTGTTATTTCGAGGGTAGAAATTGTTATTCTCTTGGCAAAGTGGGTCACCTTCAGAGAGATTGCCCTTCTGCTAGAGGAAATGCAGTGTGCCCTTTCAACTGCTGAGAGCGGTCATAATCGGCTATACACTTTGACTAACCGCCAGGAAATAGAAGCTTTACTAGATGTTGTCACTGGTATGTTACAAATATTTTCCCATAATGTTTATATATTGCTTGATCCTGGGTCTACCTTATGTTATGTGACCTCTTGTGTGGATGTTGGTTTTAGGTTTGAGCCAGAAGTTATTGTAGAATGCTTCACTGTTTCCAATCCTGTAGCTGATTCTGTTATTGCTAGAAAGGTTTATAGAAATTGTGTTGTGTCTTTTTTTAGCCGGGATACTTTGGCAGACCTTATAGAACTTGATATGGTAGACTTTGATGCTATCCTTGGGATGGACTGGCTCCATTCATGTTAAGACACTCTTGATTGCAGAACCGAAAAGGTTACTTTTTCTTTCCCGAATGAGTCAATAATTGAGTGGGTAGGAAATTTTGTGGCACCTAGAGGTCACTTTATCTCTTATCTTAGAGCCCAAAAGCTCATCTCTAGAGGTTGTATGTACTATCTAATCTACGTAAAAAATTCTAAGGTTGAAAGTCTTTCTCTTCAGTTAGTCCCTGTAGTGAATGAGTTTCCATAAGGCTTTCCTAAAGATCTCCCAAAGATACCACCTGATAAGGAGATAGATTTTGGCATTGATGTATTGCCAGACACTCGTCCTATTTCCATTTTTCCATATAGAATGGCTCCCGTGGAACTGAAAGAGTTAAAAGAACAGCTTGCATACCTAATAGACAAAGGCTTTATTCGTCCTAGTGTTTCCCCATGGGGTGCACCTGTACTTTTAGTTCCAAAGAAGGATGGGTCCCTTCGTATGTGCATAGACTTCCGCCAGTTGAATAAGGTCACTATTAAAAACAAATATCATCTTCTTAGGATTGATGATCTTTTTGACCATCTTTAGGGTGCTAAGTATTTTTCAAAATAGACCTTTATTCGGGCTATTATCAGTTAAAGGTTAGAGAGTCAGACATTCCCAAAACAGCCTTTCGAACCCGATATGTTCACTATGAGTTCTTAGTCATGTCCTTTGGGTTGACTAATGCGCCTACAACCATTATGGATCTTATGAATAGGGTGTTCCATCAATTTTTAGATTTGTTCTTCATAGTGTTCATTGACGATCTTCTGATCTATTCCAAAACCGAGGAACACTATGCCAACCACCTCTGAATTATCCCGCAGACCCTTAAGGATCGTCATTTATATGCTGAGTTCTCCAAATATGAATTCTGGATGAATGCTATTGCCTTCTTGGGGCATATTGTAACTAGTAACAGGATTAGAGTGGATCCCCAAAAGATTGAGGCAGTGAGAAAATGGCCCAAACCCATAACCCCAACCGATATTCGAAGCCTCTTGGGTTTGGCGGGTTATTACAGAAGGTTCATAGAGAGTTTTTCTTCCATAGCTACTCCGCTCACTAAATTGACTCAGAAAAAGGTGAAGTTTGTGTGGTTTAACTTATTTGAAAATAGTTTTGAGAATTTGAAAGACATGCTAACTACTGCTCCTATTTTGAATCTTCCCGAGGGTGTAGATGGTTTTGAAGTATAATGTGATGCGTCCTATGTGGGACTTAGTTGTGTATTGATGCAACATCGTAAGGTAGTAGCTTATGCATCTAGGCAGTTAAAGGTGCATAAGCAAAATTACCCCGCTCATGACTTATATTTAGCAACTGTAGTGTTTGCACTTAGGATCTGGAGGTATAATCTCTATGGAGTGCATGTTGATAGTTATACTAACCACAAAAGTTTGTTGTATGTTTTCTCACAAAAAAGAATTAAACCTCAAGCAGAGGCGTTGGAAGGAGCTTTTGAAAGACTATGATATGAGTCTGTATTACCATCTGGGCAAGGCAAATATTGTAGCCGATGCTCTTAGCAGGTTGTCTATCGACAATTTTTCTTATGTTGAAGAGGGGAAGAGAGAGATGGTGAAGGATATTCACTGCCTTAAAAATCTGGGATTCCGACTCTTGGATTCTAAAGATGGAGGGGTGATTGTTGATGAGATAGCTAAGTCATCCCTTTGTGCCGAAGTAAAAGAGAAGCAGATTAAAGATCCCATCTTGATGCAAATGAAGAAAGATGTGGGTCAACACAAGGTAATGTCTTTTGAAATTGGTGGTAATGGTATTCTGAGATATTAGGGTAGGTTGTGTATCCCGAATGTTGATGGACTGCGGGAAAGAATCCTTAATAAAGCACACACTTTGAGGTATGTTGTTCACCCGGGCTCTACTAAGATGTACCATAATCTGAAAACTTTATATTGGTGGAATAACATAAAACATGATGTAGGTAATTTTGTTTCCAAGTGTTTGAAATGTCAGCAAGTAAAGGTAGAAAATTTGAGTTCAGGAGGTACTTCCCAAGAGATAGCTCTGCCTTTATGGAAGTGGGAGATGATAAATATGGACTTTATTACAGGACTTCCGAAGTCCCGAAACTAGTATGATTCTATATGGGCAATTGTATATAGGCTTACCAAGTCAGCGCACCTTTTGGCTATTAGGGCTACCTATTCAGGAGAGGATTATGCTAAGCTGTTCATTACAGAAATAGTTTGTTTACATGGGGCACCTGTGTCCATTATATTTGACTAAGGTACATAATTTTCTTCTCAATTTTGGAGATATTTTTAGAGAGGTTAAGGTGCCCAAGTGAACCTAAGTACTGCTTTTCACCCCAAACGGATGGGCAAGTGGAATGCACCATCCATACCCTTGAGGATATGTTAAGGGTTTCTGTGATTGATTTTAAAGATAGTTGGGTAGATCACTTGCCATTGATAGAGTTCGCCTATAATAAAAATTTCCATTCCAGAATTAAGATTGCTCCATTTGAGGCATTGTATAGGAGAAGATATAGGTCACAAATAGGGTGGTATGAAGTAGGTGAGATGCAGATGTTTGGGCCTGATCTTGTTCATCAGGCAATGGAAGATGTGAAGCTTAATAGAGAACGATTTAAGATAGCTTAGAGTTGTTAGAAATCCTACGCCATTGTTAGAAGGAGAGAGTTAGAGTTTGAGGTCGGAGATTGCGTATTTCTGAAAGTTTCTCCCATGAAGAGAGTTATGCAATTTGGAAAGAAAGGTAAATTGAGACCTCTCTATATAGGACCATATCATATTTTGAGGAGAATAGGTGGTGCTGTGTATGAGTTAGAATTGCCTGCCAGTTTGGGTTCTGTCCATCCGGTATTTCACATATCCTTGTTGAAGAAATGCATTGGAGACCATTCTTTTGATTCTTGGGGTTCAAAAATCAGAGTTTCTTCAGGGAGCTACTGTTTTTGGGGATTTTCTTTGGGGGGTCCTAAAGGGGGTTCGAAATTGGGGTTGTAGAAAGATGTGGGTTAAACATTTTGAAAAATAAAAGAAGAAAGAAAGATTCTTGAGGAGACTCAATCTCAAATATAAATTTTATTATTATTTTGAAAGCTCATCAGCTAAAATTAGAGTGTCGATTTGATAGTAAAGACGACATTTTCTGGTCGACCTGCTGATAGCTCGTTATCCTATTTTGCACCCCGAAGGAAGTGAACACTCATTTACCCTTTATTTTGTTATTTCACTTTCTCTGCTTCATTCTATTTTCTGGTAAAATCGTAGTTCTGTTTGCTGGGTTATGTGCTGTAGAGGTCTCAAAGACCATAGGTTGTTGTTTTTGATGAAAAATGTTGAATGAATTGTTATGTTAGAATTAATCTATGTTTAGGTTTGTTTCCGATAGTCCTTTTTACTTTGGTGTTAGGATCTGTCGCCCACTCTTGGTTTTATTGAGTAATTTTTTGCCTGTGCTTCCCTCGGTGTATGGATGGTGATTGGAAGGGCTGGTTTGTTAGGCAAAGTTTGTGACTTTGATTGTATTCCGTAGTTTTAGTCGATGATGTTTGGCTTGTAGTTGTTATCTGATCGTGTTTGTTCAGGATCGTTGTGGATTATGGTGTCATTGTTGAGCTAGAAGTGTTGCTAGCAGAGGTACCTCTCAAGTTCCTTTGGCTTCTTATGTGCCAAAAAGACAATGAGCAAGGTCCAAAATATGCTAGAAAATCCTAGGATTCTTCGACAACTATTTTGTTCGAGTTGGTCAGAGCGAGGAGGAAGATAGAGACAATATTCCGTTTGGCTTGCTTTTGTTGTTTTTCGTTATTATAATTGTTGTGCTGATAATACCATTTGTAGGACTTTCTCTTGAGTTCTTTGCCTTCCAAAATGACAAAGAATAATGAGGATGAGGATAATGTACTCTGCCACATGCTTTTTTTTTTAGTCTATTGATTATACCTTTCTTTTGGTTTCAAAAACCCAAATTCAGATTTCCATTTTTCCTTTAAGTTCATCTTCGGTATGAAATCCTATTAGAAGGATAAATGTTGTTGTGGTTTTGTGGATGCTGCACATTTAAGTGTGTTTGTTCGGGAAATTTAGACTAATTTTGTTGTGATTACATTATGTATTGTATGTACATGAGCTAAGGATTCCCAGTAATCTTTCTTGTTCAGTAATATCAAGAAGGTAGGGATGAAGTTATACTCATTTTTCTTTCAGAAATAGGATTAGGGATGAGATAACGCGTCATAATCGTTTATCTCCATCCTTAAATACCCACTGTTAAGTATTAACTGATTAAGTGGTTTCCAGATTTAATTGTTGCTCTAAATATTTTGACTCGAACATTTGTCGCTTCTTACTCTTTGATGTTTAGTTTACTCACATGATCGATTTGGAGAAAATATTCCCAGACTCCCTCTTGCGTTACTTTGGAGTAGTCGTCGTCTGTTGGGTGACGTCTGTACAGGGATTTCATGTATGTTCATGTGAATAGAAAGACGTTCTTGCTTCACAGGCCCTCTTCCCAGTTTTTATTTTCTTACTTTTAATATTTATTTAATAGGACCATGAAATCACTGTGAGTTCAAATTCGATAGAGCCTTTAAGCCTTTTTTATTGCGAAAGAAGGCCATGGGTATATGTTTCGTTATATTGTGATAGAACCTAGTCTACACTTATCTAAAAATGCTTGATTTTGATTATTTCTCGTACTATCTGTATCTAGTCTTTTCCTTCTCTATTTGATCCTATCCCATGTTAAATGCCTTTGTTTGAAATTTGGGATAATTAGTCCTTCGCGGGCTAGGAGCGTTAAAATTTGGTTTGATATAGTAAGAATCATCACCACCTGCTGGAACCATGCTTTTGGTATAAAATCTCCCTTCAGAACTTGTGCAGGGAATTCTTTATCCTTCTATGACCTTTTGTTTATTGTATTCACTGTTTTCTCCATGAATATATCTTCACCTCTTAAGTAGATTATCTAGGTATGTTCAAACCATGCGCAATATAACTTATTGAATTAAGCGAGAAGTTATTTTCATTCTAGTTGCCTCATTTTGTTCGAATTGTTATATGAACCCATCTAGGCTTTGCATCGTATCGATTGACTCTCATTCTTATCATGTGCATAAGTGTGTGCATCATTATCATTCAAAACTTAGTCCTTGATGTTTCTTTATTTTGAGGTATGTTATGTCTCGAATGTGCATTAATTTATTCATCTTTTCTTTGCATGAACTCTCTTCGGAGTCCAACTGGACTCTTTTCCCTTGTATCGTACAACGGGCCAGTGAGGCCCACCCTTTTGGAGATTTTGGATATCAACCTCATAGAATACGGATACAAGGAGTCGAAAGGAGAAGAAGGGGTTAAAGTCTCACATTTGAAGCGGCTATGAGACCCGAAAGTCGCGTTTGTTATTTATCTATTGTCGTCTTTATTTATGAATTCATTTATTATTTATTTGGGCCTTGAAGACAAAGTTGTATTTAATACAGGTGGAGCAAAACTAGATCCAAAGGCTCAAAAAATAGTTTAGGACAGGTGAAATGGGTCGGAAGCCCAACTAGACTAGGACAGGTCTCATTGATTTGGGCCCAATGGTCTAAATCCTTTACTTTCTCCTCCCTTCCCCTTTTATGTGTTTATTTGTTTATTAGTTTTGTTTAGACTTAGTTAAAATCCCTACTAAGTCACCTAATTCTATTTTACACAAGTTTTTTTTGAAAAAAATCAAATCACTATTTCAATAAATTAATCTTTTCGAAGTTAACCAAAAGACGATTTTCAAACAGTCCGGATAACCGCAAGTTAGCGGATGTTTTAGGTGCCCAACACCTTCCTAAAATATTAATAGGAGCCACTTATCCAGAATCTCTTAACTTAAATGATTTTTCTGTTCTAGATCTTTTAAAGTATTTTATAAAGGTTTCTTAATTCCTTTTCAAAATTAAGTGGGTACTCTCTTTCAAAAGTCAAAATTTCTCCGCAAAACAACCCTGACTAACAACTCCTTCTATAACTTATACTAAACTAACTCACAAGGATGAATTACCTCTTTACCAACTCAATCTCATGCAAACAGATTTAGCCATACATATATTAAACCAACGAAAGAACAACAAGTTGGACAATAAGTTGCTAGTGAATCAAAACTGGCTTCACACGGCTTCACTAGACTTTGGTTTTGTAATTTGAACAATAAAATGAGATGGATGACAAGACAACTATGCTACTGAATCAAAAGAGCCCCACACGACTTCACTAGACTTTAATTTTTTTTTCAAAAACACCATGATAACAAGATTACATATTACAAGGGATAGAAAATTGAAACATAATATACATATTATTCTGTATAAATAAAAATTTGAGTAAAACACTTCCTCCATGGACCACCATATCGTCTGCACACACTGCTAGCTACCATATTAGTTTATCACTATAAAGGGGTAAATCACCCTCAAACATTGGTTATTCAACTGAAATATTCATTTACAAAAAATCACCCTCACTCGGACTTCTAACTTTGTGACTTTACATCACCAAATTCTTGGTCCAATATCACTACCATTAGGTCATGAAAACAACACTTTAACTTAAGATACTATTTGGGTGAAAATACAGTTCCAACATTCTGCTATACATTGTCCACATCAATAATAAGATTTTGAGAGTAACTAGATACACTTAATACCTTAAACTGAAATGCACGATTCCATCAGGATCAATATTTACATCAGAATCAACATATATTGATGCACTAACAGACTCCTATCGAGTCTTTGCACAATTTTTAAAATCTTATAGGACTCAATCGGAAATGACTATATCATGTATATTCTAAATTTTTTGCACTTGAATCAGCCCAATAATGGGACATGTCTGAGAACATCAGAGTAAGGAAAGAATTTGGGATGACTTTACTTTCATATGGGCAACACCATAGCATGAATTAGAGCATGAAAGGGGAACATTCCGACTCTATTGCATGGACTAGAATATGAAGAAAGAGAGACATTATTAAATGCCTAGTAGCCTCTTGCTTATAAGTGTCGCGCGCTACACACCCATAAACAGGACTCTACCCGACATGATTTTGCAGACACCCTGGGACCATGAACCGTGCTTTGATACCAAGTTTGTCACGACCTGAATTGGGGCCCTTGCTGTGATGAGTATTCCGAACCATCAAGGACCGAAACACCCCTTATCTATCTGGTAATCATGCACATGACTTATATGAAAAAGAGATGCGGAAGATACACTATATAACGGAAACATGGTCAAGAATTATATGAAAATAATAATGGGGGATAATGTCCCACAATCTCAATCAACATCTCTATAACGTCTGCGAAATCTCTACTACATGACTAAAATAAATGTCTATCTAAAAACTGGGACAAGGCCCCCAGTAGACCCAAAACTAATAAATGATAAATTAAACTGCAGACATCAGGCCTTTCAAAATATAGAAGGCTTACCACTTAATTCTGCGATCTGTCGGAAGGAATCTACTGGTTGTCTGGATCCCTAGACTGTGCCTTCGAACTTGGGAGGAGAGGGGTTTAATACAAAAGTAATGGTACGCAGGGAAATCAAAATAGAAATATAATATTTTTACACAATATAGGTGAGAGCCATTATAAAGCAGTTTCATATTAAATTATTTGAAAACACATGGACATAATGTTATAGTTTTCAATACCAATGTAATACGATTGAGCTAGGTGGAATACCCTACAATTGTAATTCCACGGCTATGTCGGATCCGCCTCTGGTGCTTGGCGGCCAATCCTCCAATCCAAGTAGCCGCCAGGATTTTGCAGCCGGTATATCCCCCATGTGGGTACACCGCAGGGAATCCCCATATGTGAGATGCCCCAACTATTTTATTATCCTCCCATGCAGGATACAATATTATATGACTCGCATCAGCAACTACGGTTTCCAGCGATGAGCCCTTTCACTCAAACGCCTTCTTCGAGCATCCGTCTTTCTCATGAAAATCAATGCATTCAAACTTTATTCAAATCAATCACATGTCATACTCTATAGGGTATCGTCATACCCGACTTGCAAGTCATTAGTATTATATCATTCTCTTCATTCAATCATCATATGCAACATATTTCAACATGAACAAAACAACCCTCTCTTTGAAAGTCAAAAATCATATTCAAATCATGACATTTTAAAGACATTTCATGACATGCATTTCAAGATGATTTCAAGCGATTCATATCACTTGAAACTTAAAACAATATCATATCAAGAGAGGGGTTCCATATAGATCATGCTCTCAATTTATCATCATTATGAAACACATGCATATCCATATATAATATATCAAATTACATTTGAATTAGGCCTAAAGGCCAAATCAATATCATAAAACGTTTAAAACATAATCATATTCATAATTTCAAAACCCCCATTTGAAAACATGAATTTTTAAAGCCTATGAGATTTTTGAGATAACCCCACGTACCTCTATATGCGAATATGATAGGTGCTTCTTGAAGCCTATGTTGCGGAGATTCCAAATCTTCAATTTGTTTTGAAATCGCATGGTTGAATCTTGAACTACTTGTGTTTTTATTTTGAAACCCTAGAGAGAGTTCTTGAACTATTTTTATGAATGAAGGTGTATTTTGGGGTCTTTGGGAAATGAATTTCGTGTTTATGGCTAAATAAGGTAGGAAAAGGACTATTTTGCCCCAAAAAAGGAGTGTTTAATTTACTTGAAACATTTACATAGGCGCCGCCTATGCTATCACATATGTTTACATAGGCGCCGCCTATGCTATCGTCTATGTTTTCTAGGGGCCATGTTCGATTGATTAGGCGACGCATACTACTTTGAAAGGCCATAACTTATTGCTTGGGTGCCGGATTTTAGCAAAATTGGTATCGTTGGAAAGCTAACTTGAAGACCTATCATTTGAAACATAGTAGCATCTCTAATTCGACATATACTAAGAGTTATGATTGATGGAATCAACATAAATTAAAACGTTCACTAAAACTTAATCGATCGAAATAGTTTCAACTCGTCCTTGAGTTAAAGGACCTCTACGGTCTAAATTCAAGCTTTAATGGATTCACATACTGCACAAATAATTAACATGCCATATTGGCATAGGATTTATTACTTTGGGGTTATCAATGCATCAAAATCATGGTCTATATTATAGACCGAAATGCGGGGCGTTACAAGAATTATTTAGTTCGGGTCTATATACTTAGGAATGATGGTCTAAACTCTAGCCCAAAAATATGGGGTGTTACAAGAACATTCCTTAGAGTTTCAAAAAAAAAGTCCGAAATAACTTAATATTCAATCGTGGGTTTTGGAAGATAGTTGGAGATTTGAAATCCCCACATCGTAGGCTTCAAGGATCATCCCTCAATTTATTAAATAGAGGTACGCGGGGTTTTCCTAAATTCTCATGGGTATAGAAAAATCATGTTTTAGAATGGGGTTTTGAATTATGATCATATTCATGTTTTTAGAATGCTTTAATGACATTGTTTTGGTCTTTTGGCCTTTCCCAAAGTGACTTGACAATTTATATGTATATGTATGTATGTGTTTCAGTATTGAAAGCATGAATTATAATGAATCCCTCTTGTGTTGTGAGCTTTCCTATTTTCATATGATACGAATTGTTTTGAGTGCGTTTTGAAAAGCATGATATGATTTTTAACATGCAAAAAAGGGTTGTGAATGTTGATTATGCATATAATGAAAGAGTGCATGGATTTGCGAAAAGCACATGACTACCATATGTTTGATTAAAATTTTTGCATGGTTTTGACTTGAGTTTTGGAACATAAAATCTCTTATGCAAATTACATGTTTGGGTGGTCCGAAACTATATTTTCATGAAAGATCATGCTTATGACATTATGGCTCAGAAATAGGACTTGCAATTCTTGGTGTGATGGCACCAACTAAGATTTTGCCATGATAATTTAGAACAGATTTAAATGCATGTTTGAAATTAGACTTTCCATATGTTGAAACTAGAAACATGCATGTTTTAGAACAGGATAAAAATTGGGAATAAAAAGAGCTTAGGTGGTTCCCTGAAGAAGGCATGAGTTTAGACAACTCATTACCCAAAACCGTGATTTGCCATTCTGGATTTATATATTACGCTTGCCTAGAGCCCTGTGGCATATCAGATTAAGAAACTCCAACCCTTGTGGAACACTCGGGTTGGAGGCTTTCCCGCTGAGTAAATGGTGGATTCCATATCTCCCGTGGAATATCAGACTTGTATGGGATACCACCTAACTCAGAAGTAATACACAGATCAGAATTTGAAATTTACAGACGGTTGTATGTTTTCATAAAGTGCCCATATGTTTTCAGAAACTATTTTATGCATGATGTTTAATGAAAACTTTGCTCTCATATATATATATATATATATATATGTTCAATTACTCTATTTTGGATTGCTTCACATGCTAGTACTTTTGTCCTAACCCCCCCTCCTTCCAGGTTCTGAGGCACAGTCTAGGGGTCCAGCTAATTAGTAGATATTTTCACATTACAGACCGGATTTTGCAGTGGTGAGCCTTCTACTATTCAGAAGGCCTAGTCACGTCAGACTTTTATCATTGGTTATGTTTTGGTATATAGGGGGCCTTGTCCCAGTTTTCAGACAACTTGTTTAGTTCAGAGTAGAGATTTCGCAGACTGAGTCAGATATTGTTATTCAGACATATTTTTCAGTTTTAGTATTATGATCATGTTAAAATTGACCATGTTTCCATTTCAAATTTCCATTTCCACATTATTTTTTATTTTATGAATATTGTGCATGATTACCAGATAGAGAAGGGTGTGTCGGGCCTGATGCTCGTCATGGCCAGGGCCCCGGTTCGGTTCATGAAAATAACTGCCTTTGTCCTTATCACATGACATTTATACTACTCTTTATACAGTTGTCATCTACAAAATATCTACAGCTGTTATCTAAAAAATATCAGTAACTAAATTTTACACGTGGATAATGTCAAGAATGAACCTTGGGCCTAACTCAACCTCAAAAGCTAGTTAAAGAGGTGAGGATTACCTTAGTACATATAATCAAACCATTAGTCCATTCTCCAATCAACGTTGGACTTTTACCCACTCTAATACCCCCTCACGCCCAGGCCCAACTGGCACTGGCGCGTGGACCGGGAGCCCAAAATGGGAATGCACTTTGCTCTGAATGTACCTGGATCTAATACCATGTCAAAAATGAGCCTTGGGCCTAACTCAACCTCAAAAGCTAACTCAAGAGGTGAGGATTACCCAAGTACATATAAGCAAACCACTAGTCCATTCCCCAATCAATGTGTGACTTTTACCCACTCTAACAGCTAACTAATAATATTTACCTCATAGATAAAAAGTATCTAATCCAACTGACTGCTTCATGTGTTCATAGTCATGTTATGCCTATTTCATCAGTTGTTACTTTTTCTTTTAAATTGTTGTGAAAGAACTACTAGGCCCAAAATCATGGATTCTGCAGCAATAATTCAAGAAGAACAGGAAAATCTCGAAAACAAAGTGCTTCCGCAATGTTACCTGTTGTCTGCATGAGAGTTAAATCTAGCTATATTCTGAAATAAACTTTCAGTAATTGTTTTTAAAACTAAAACATACATTTGTTAAGGTTCAGTAAACTGAGAGGTGTTGACTTAATTATTGAGTCATTCAATTAAATTATTGTCAGTTCGAGTTTCCAAAGAGAAAAGAAGTAAAGAACTACTATTGATTCACATGTAAATGTTGTTCATTAGGATCATCTGTTGCAAATGACTTGACATCTTCAGCAACATTTTTCGAATCTTCCAACTTCTTTAGATTTTGACAAAATCCAAACAACCGAGATGACATTTGTCTGCTATCTGCTTCCTAATAGTGTCAAATTCAGATGGTAATGCCTTATTTATAAATACCACACTCTTAGAAAGGTTCCAACTCTCACATGGATCGATCCATGGAACCCGTCAACAATGAAGTAACACAAGAGAACTACCATATAAATGAACATTTCCATTCATTTAAGAAAAAACATTACCAAATAAAATGAGTGTACGATCATCTTAACCATTATGAGCTCATGACCTTAGAAATTTTAGTAATGCCCAACTGAGCAATATTAGTAAAAATTCTATCAACTCAAAAATATGTTACAATACAAGAGAGATCACATCTCCTTGGAAGCCATACATTACTTGAAACCGATAATTTAATGGTAATTTGCGACAAAGGAACCGAAATGAAATCCCAAGAGTTCAATTCTTCGGTGTCACGACCTGAGCCTAGGCCCTAGCCGTGATGAGCATCCCGAACCATGAAGGCCCGGAACATCCATTCTCTATCTGTTTATCATGTACAACATCCATAATCATAATAAAATGCGGGATTGAAACTAAGTACGGAAAACATTGTCAAGTTCTGCAACATTTCTGAATAATACTATCTGACAACAGTCTGCGAAATCTCTACTGAGAACACAAACATCTGTCTGAAAAGAAACTGGGACAAGGCCCCCAGTAAACCAAAAACATAATAAATAAGATAATGTCTGATATAATTAGGCCTTCCGAATTATAGAAGGCTCACCACTGTGAGATCAAGTCTGCAAATCCGAGAATGTCTACTGAGTAGCTGGACCCCTAGACTGTGCCTCAGAATCTGGAAGGGGGGGGGGGGGTCAGCACAAAAGTACTGGCACACGAAGCAATCCAAAAATAGTATAATGGAACATACATATATATATATATATACACATATTAAGTGAAAGAAATTTTTCATCAAGACATCATGTATAAAACTGTTTCTGAAAAATACGTGGGCATTTTTTGAAAATATGTAACCTGTCTGTTCATTTCAAATCATTATCTGTGTTTTACTTCTGAGTTAGGTGGTATTCCCCTACAAAGTCTTATATTCCACGGGCTGTATGGAATCCACCATTGACTCAGCGGGGAAGCCCCCAACCCAAGTGTGCTACAAGGGTTGGAGTGTCTGAGTCTAATATGCCACACGACATTTAAGTCGGCGCATAATAGTATAACCGGGTCGGCAAACCACGATTTTAGGCAATGAGTCGCTTGAACTCAATCCCTCTTCGGGGAACCACCTAACATCTCTGTATGCCCATTTCTAACCTTTTCTGCACATGCAACATTCTGAATGCCTAAAA
Source organism: Capsicum baccatum var. pendulum (assembly GCA_030864225.1). Taxonomy (NCBI): domain Eukaryota; kingdom Viridiplantae; phylum Streptophyta; class Magnoliopsida; order Solanales; family Solanaceae; genus Capsicum; species Capsicum baccatum. The sequence continues at coordinate 236,566,733 of CM061555.1, read as the reverse complement.
TCATGAAAGTCAAAAATGTCTGTTAGTCTGAGTCTGATATGGCATTAGTCTGAATTGGTATCGTCATACCAAGACATTGCAAGTCATGATTTTTCTGAGCCATAATGTATTAAGCAAGAGCTTTCATTCAAAACATAGTTTAGACCACAAAAACATGTAACTGATGTAAAGGATTTCATATTCCGAAACTTAAAGTTCAATTCATGCAGAAATTTCATCAAACACCTGGTGGTCAAATGTCTTTAGCACGTTCATGTATTCAAAATTGAAACTCATTCATTCATATATGCATATAAACTGTCAAATCGCTTTGGAGATGGTCAAAAGACCAAAGCAATGATGTTAAAACATCTTATACATAAATATATATACATAATTTAAAACCCCATTCTAAAACATGATTTTTCTATGCCCATGAGAATTTAGGAAAACCCTACCTCTATTTCCAAGGATAATAGATGTTTCTTGAAGCTTGCGGATTGGTGATTCCGAATATGTAATTATCTTCGAAAACCTACGATCGAATCTTGAACTATTTGGGTTTTTATTTTGAAACTCTAAGGAGAATTCTTGAGCAATTTTGGGAAATTATGTGTATTATGGTGTTTGAGGGATTAAATCCCGTGTTGGTGGTATATATAGGGGTGGAGGATGACCAAAATATCCCTAAGGAACAATTAAGGTCAAATTTGTCCCTCAGTTGACAGTTTGATAGGCTGGAGTAAATCGATTATAAATTTTTACTCATTTATTAAAATTGGATGAAACCAACTTCATTTTAAATAGGACTCAAATAGATTTCGTTTTATATATTATAGCTCACATAGTTCATTATATACAAGGAGTTATGATCGTTTGAAGTTGACCCTGAAATGCTGAAAACTAGGCATTAGGCTGTGCGTTTTGCTACTGTTTTGAAATCCAACCGCAGCTTTATGCATTCCGAAAAATTCCAAAACTTATCCGAGATGTACTATGAGATTTCCCGATCGTAACGCAACTTGAAAATCTAAAAACGGATATCGGGAAGGTTGAAAAGTTGTATCCCGAAGATTGCCAGCTAAAATGACACTAAGTCCTCATTACACTTACAAAAATTTTCAAGTCTAAGGGCACTCTATTAAAGGCTAATAATCCATGCATGACTTTTACGGGGTGTTACATTATCTCCCCCTTGGGATCATTCATCCTTCGAATGATAGATAGGAACTTGTTGAAGCCTTAAAGATATAGAATAACGCGGACATGACATGTCCTATAATAAAGAATACATTGATTTGAAACATGACCATATGGCTGGAACTACATATTTTTAGAATTCTTATATCGGACAGGCATATCTGATGCATGGAATACACGTCTGAAGCTATTCATAAGCTGAATTCTCATAATGAACATGCATATCCGATGCATGGATCTGTCCTTGAGTTGTTCTCATGAACGCAGGACTAAATACACCGTTCAGCTGAAATTTTTCTATTGAACATGCATTTTTAATGCACGTATATTTGACTGGACTAACGTATGAATGTATGACTGATTACTCAATGATAACTGGTGATAAGCTTGTATTAAGAATCTATACATGCAACTGAATGAGGTATCTCCCCCTTGGTACAATATGTCCCTCTATGAATGCTCAATTCATTAAGATACTCAAAAAAAAAAAATTGAGGCGATGCACTAGGCACCTACAAATTGAATCATAACTGAACATCTGAAATCTGAATCTAATGCATGACACATGAACTGAGCTATACTCGCAACTACTGGTATACTCTATCCTGGAATAGTATCATGTCTGAGATTTCGGGTAGCATGAATAAATGAAAAGACGAGAAAACAAGTCATGTGAATCTGCCTAATAACTGACTGACTATACAGATTGAATTATGCTGGACTTTCACACTTAACTGGAGTATCTCTTCAACACTCTCTCTAAAGAAGTTCTAACAGTAATAGGGAAACACGAATCTTGGGTATGGATTACACAAGACATCCAACTCAGGAAATCACAACATTGACTCTACTCTACAGTCTGAAATATAGACATATACCTCCTAAATTAGGATAGAATTTTCAGGCCTTTGGCAATACGACTTCTTACTTTCAGGCTTAGCGCACTTCCGAATATCCCTTAACTATACTATTTCCTATAAATATGATATTCATTCAATTCAACTTAAATTTCTCATATGAGCATTGACAAATTTTTCTACTAATGTCTAAAATAACTTAATCCTTACCCCGCGATCAAGCTTAACTCTAAGTCACAAAAATACAACATGCTACACCATGCTATTATTCTAAACCATATGATGCCACCTTCTATACCTCTTTTAAAGATCACATTCTAAGCATAACATGCCTTACCACTTTAATGACTACTCTGAACTCTTAGTATGAAGTCACTAATGCATATTGCAACCTTCCACTACAATCCCAAAATGTCATTCAAGCCTAATTTATAACCACATGTTAACTTCAAGGCAAACACCCATAAATACATACTTCACATAGTTTCTAAATTATTATCAATATAACTCCCATGCGCTATCCTAAAAACATACACACACAAACTTTCCCACTAAACATCACATGTATCAAAGATTGGACCCAAATCTCACTTCATACTTATTGCCTTATGATGATAGGCTAATTTACACGCCTATAGTGATATTTTTTACCCAGATTTTAGCCATGTTTTGAGGACAAATTATATAATTCATGCACTTTTAGTCCTTTTTCCTGTAATTGAGCTAACAAACGTGATTACCAAGTTTTCAGGTATAAATGATGCAGAATTCAGCATTTTATGGATAACTTGATGCCAAAGAAAGCTTCACGAAAGGAGGAGAGCAAAGCTTGGACGCCAAGGACCAAAAGTGGCGCATGGAAAATCTATCCCGGGCAAAAACAGCAATTCTGAAGACTTTGGGGACTAGTAGTAACTTATTAGGATTAGGATAATGATACATTAACCTAGTAGGATTGGGTTAAGTAATTCATTAGCTTAGTAGGAATAGGATATGGGTATTATAAATACCCTATCTTGCTAGAGATTTTTATTCATTGCTCATTAATTCTATTACTCTACAACTCTTCTAATCTTTCCATTAATTCTACTTTTATTCTTCTTCTATTCATCTATTCAATTCTTAATCTCCACAACAAGAGAAACGTTACTTTGCAAGCGAAGTTCACTCCTAAACGCCATACCACACGTTGCTACACGAAATCTTCATTGTGGTATAATAACAATGTCTATTGTGATTTCCTTCGCACTCATGGGTAACTAAACTTCTCTGTTGGGGTTATGGAAGTCTTATGAGATACTATCTATTGCTATGAGTTTGTGAATTCGTGACACATATGCTACTTATATCATTATTCTCTTCATCTTAATGCAAATTCTTGTGGTTGCAGACGCATAGAATAACGCCACTATAGCATTAACTTGTTTAAAAAAAAAGTTATATGTCTGGAAAAGAGATAATGTCAAGGTAATAGGGTCCCATCCCCTATTAAAAAGTTAGTGCCATAACTGGATTAACCTCTTGGAGAATTTATACCGTTAGATACGCTTTAAGCTCGAAAGAGTTAAAGTGAAATAGTCCTTGTTGAGGTCGAAAGACGCTTGGATTTACCATCGAATACAATTCTCCATAAGCACATGCATGACTGAATTCTGCATAACTCATAGCCAATAGAGACGTACAACTCATAAGATGGACATAACCCCAACTCCTCAATTCTCATTGATTTACAACCTATTAAACATTTTTTCTTTTTACTTTGCTATTTTCAGCTTTTACTTTAATATTTTGGTTACATTACTTGCATAACAAAACTCCCCCCTTTTTACGAGACTTGCACTAAAAGTCTAGTAATCTTTGCTTACTTGTTGACCAAGCTATTCCCTGTGGGATCGATACCCAACCCAGTTGGGTTATATATTTGAGAACGACCACTTTACACTCCTACGAGAGCTGTAGATTGAGCGTTATCAAAAATTGGCGCCGTTGCCGGGGACTATGAGTGTCAATTAAGTTCGTGATAATTACTAGACCCTTTGGTCAAATATTCCCGTACTTTTACTTTTAGTTTTTGTTTTTGTTTACTGCAGGTTTTTATTCAGTGCATGCCCCATACTCGAAGTTCTGGTCAACAGTTATTACCTATGAATCCTGAACCACAACTTATTGGCAGAATGGAGGCACAACATGAAATTGAAAGGATGGCTGCTCAACAGGAACAGGCGAGATTAGCTGCTCTTGCTGCTGCTCAAGTGCATCAACAAAATATTGATAACCCTGGGCGAGGAACAAATCCTAACGACGAGGACCTAGGTGATGACGAGTTACTAAACCCTAGGCATGCTGCTGAGATCGCAACACCTTCCAACAGAAGAGATCGTCAAGCTAGGTTTAGGCCTGAACGCCGAGCTATGCAACCAGATTTCGACAATGATGATTATGATCTTGATGGGGCCGGAGCCACAGGAGCCATTATTCCTCCATCATTGGCACCCGGAGCCAAGTTCAACATCACAAGCACCATGATTCAGTTATTGCAACTCAAGGGATTATTCGGTGGACTAGCAGGCGATGATCCGAATATGCATCTCATCAACTTTATTTCTAGATGCAAGTCGTTCGACAATCCTGGCATTGGACAGAATACAATTCGACTACGCTTATTTCCATTGTCTCTATCTGGGGAGGCAACTCTATGGTTGAATGGGCTGACTCCTGATTCGATTACAAATTGGAGGCAATTGAAAGACGCTTTCCTAGAAAGATTCTTTCCGCCATCCAAAAGAGTACAATTGAGAGATGAAATAAGCAAATTTCAACAGCTTCCAACTGAAGCCCTTCATGAAACATGGGAAAGATTCAAGACAAAGCTTATGAGGTGCCCAAACCACCATATGGCCAATGTCCACCTAATGGAGATACTATACAGAGCCTTGAATTCAATAACTAAACCAGTGGTGGATAATGCGGCTGTAGGATCATTTATGGACCTCACCTTTGGGCAGGCAAGCAATATGCTAGATCGGATGACGAAGCAAAGTAGATCTTGGCATACCAGTAATTTCGAGGTAGCAATCCCCACTTTATCTATTGGCATGACTGCAGACCAAAGGAGAAGAGAAGAAGAACGTGATCAAGATATGGCGCACATGAAAACACAAGTGGATGTTCTTAGAAAGCATTTATTATCAGGGAAGATCGAAAAAGTCAAAGCTATTGCGTCGAAAGGAAGAGACAAATCTGATTCGGAAGAAGAGGCCAACTACTTGAACAATCAGGGGGGTTTCCAAGGCAATACCCAAGGAAACCAAGGTCGGAACTATTATGATAAATCTGGAATCAAGGACCAAGGTACTTGGAAGAACAAGAATGACAATAGTGGTTTGTATGTTCCCCTGGAAGACGTGACGCCACCGCATCTAGTTCTGGAAATATGGAATACATGATGGCTAAACTATTGAAAGGAGTGGAACCAACTAGCGCGGGAGTAACGGAGGTAATAAATGATTTGTCCTCTATGAAGCAATTAGTTGATTCACATTCCACATTAATCAAACAAATAGAGCAGCAATTGAGACAACTTTCAGCAACACTCAATCAAAGAAAGGCTAGCACTTTACCTAGCGACACTGTGCAAAATCCAAGGAATGGTGTATCATGCATGGCTATTACTACTCGAAGTGGTAAGGTGCTGGAAACTTCATCCAAAGGCAAGAAAGTGGTCGACGATGTAGGGAACAACAATGATAAGGCTAATGAAGAAAATGCCATGGAAGCTGACCAAGACGTCCATGTCGCCAGCCCTAGTAGGTTGCAGCCTGAAACTACCAAAATTCGGAAGCAAGAGCAGAAGAAAGTCATGGAGAAAACAATTCCATATCCACCACCACCTTTTCCTCAAAGATTGAAGAAGCAGGCGAATGATACAAGGTTCAGCAAATTCATGACTATGTTAAATCAGCTGACCATTAATGTTCCGTTGGTGGAGGCACTTGAACAAATACCTGGGTATGCGAAATTTATGAAAGACCTTTAGACAAAGAAGCGAGCAGCAAGCTATGAGTTGAAAGATACTGCTCATCATTGTAGCTCTATTGCTACCCGATCACTAGTTCAGAAAAAGGCCGACCCCGGTGCTTTTACTATTCCTTGAACGGTTGGATCTATGAATTTTGCTAAGGCATTGTGCGATTTGGGAGATAGCATCAATTTGATGCCACTATCCGTCTACAGAAAGTTGGGGTTGGGCGACCTTACACTAACCAATATGTGGCTCGTAATGGCAGATAGGTCGATAAAACGACCTGTGGGTATCGTGAATGATGTGTTGGTAAAGGTTTCATCATTCATCTTTCCTGCAGACTTCGTTATTCTGGATTGTGAGTTAGATTCTGAAGTACCCATAATCTTGGGACGTCCTTTCCTTGCAACAGAAAGTGTGCTTATTGACATGAGAGCTAATGAGCTTTTATTTAGACTGAATGACGAAGTGGTCCGCTTTGATATATGCAAAGCAATGAGCCCAGTGATATGAATGTGTTCTCTGTAGATGATGGTCATCATGAGGATAAGAAAGCATTATCTGTAGATAAACAGCTTACTGTTGAGCCTTTGTTTGCTGCGCCACTGAATGATGAGCATGAGGACGATGAAGATTATGAAGAACTTATGGGTGCTCTAACAGAAATAGAATCCTATTACCATACTCCTAAGAAACCGGACCTTGATCTTAAGAATCAATCGTCACCAACAACAAACACTTCCATTGAAGAGCTACCAATGCTAGAATCGAAAGAACTCCCCGATTATCTAAGGTATGTGTTCTTGGAAAGTGGAAATATACTTCCGATAAGTGTGGCGGATGAGTTAAGTGAACATCACGTAGAGGCTCTCATCTCTGATCTGAAGAGATACAAGAGAGCTATGGGTTGGACTATTGATGATATAATTGGTGACCCTCCGGGGAGACGTATGAGTCATATCGAAGAAGATTGCACGCCTACAAGTAAGCCTCATCGTCTTCTAAATCCTTTTAGAAAATTATCCACCATCTATCTCAACGAAGTCTAAGTACTCGAGGTAACTATGTCGTGCCGCGACAATAAATCAAGCTCTAGATGGGAGGCAACCCATCGTTTATCATTTTTTGTTTTTCTTTCATTCTATTGTGTGTTTGCTTTTGATAAATAAAAATCCAAAAATAAGAGTCGTTCCCCGACCAAAACTAAGGCGCTTGATGGGAGGCAACCCATCGTTCTAATCGTTTTCATTGGTTTTGAGCAAATGTAGGTGCAAGAGGTATAAAACGAGGAGATCGATTTCAAATTTCGATTTGGACGTATTGCATGTTAAAGGTGGTAAGTTAGAAATGAAGATGCAAAAGGCTATGAATTGAGCATTGCTCATGAAAATATAGGCATCGAACAAGGCTAGGCCTAGGTAAAACTAGGCCACGAACAAGGCAAGGCCTATACTATGGCCTAAGGTCTCAGAATCTAGTGTGCCATAGCATAGGCGCCGCCCATGCTCAAGTATGCCATAGCATAGGCGCCGCCTATGCTAATGCCTTTTGTCTCTGAATCTCATATGCAAAGTGAAAGGTGCCACCTATGCCTAGGAATTCCATGGAATAGGCGCCGCCTATGCTAGACAATGCTTTGCAAAAGGCGCCGCCTATGCCAAGCATAGGCAAAGCAAAAAGCACCACCTATGGTCACTTCTTGTCTCCAAATCCGATTTTAAATGGGTCAAAACCCGACCCAACCTTTTCCTATATATATGAGACTTAGTATTGAACCAAAAACACATTGGAAACCTAGCTTATGCGCCGCCTATAGTTTCCAAATCCTCTCAAAATTTTTCCTTTTGCTCTTTTTCTTCACAAGAACATCATCCGAAGGCATCAATCAAGTAAGTACTACTTTGTTCTTCATTTATATTCCGTAAGTACTACGTTACTACGCCTATTATGATTTGTTGAATCTTGAAAGTAGTATTGATGATTTGAATGAGATTGAATTGTTGTGATACATCTAAGTGAGTGAATATATACGTAAGGATGATCTTAACTTGTTCCCAACTTGAATTTGATCTTGATGCATACTTTTGCGGAATTGATATGGTCACTAAAATTGCATAATCTTGTCACTTGAATACTTACATGTTGGAATGACTTGTTCATCGGAATAAGACTTATAGTTGCCTACCGACATAGGAGGTTGTGACTATTGTTAGATACTATACCTTAATTCAATCCCTATGTAGTAGTCTTGATATATCAAACATGAAAGTATTTCCAAGATTACAAGAAGTATGATTGCACTGATTTTATTGTTGGAATATAGCACCTAAAACGTATGTCGATAAAGTCTGAGTAATCGACCACTTTCACTTCACTAGTTTGTGCCAACGAACTAAGTGTGGGGTGGTGCCCCTACTGTTTTTTATAGATTTTATCCATCGAGATGATGCTAATATGAACATTGTTTTAAGTCTCAGGTACAATGGAACCCAAAGCAAGACAAGGCAAAGATAAGGCTACCACTTCACAACAAGGCAAGAAAAGAGGCCGAAAACAGCAAGGAGAATCATCCTCGATGCAATTACCATGCCGCATGTTTGGCATAAAATGGATTCTTGAGGAGGAAGCGAAGGAATGGTATAGGAACAACAAGGAAAGAAAATATGTTCATGTGGACTTGATAAACAAGTAAAGCCTAGCGAAGAAGGATCCACGCATGTTGGCTAAGATCATGGCGTTACATCTTGATTTCATCTTCTGAGACATGGGAGAATGCAATCTCGATTTGATAAGAGAATTTTATGCCAACTGTTTGCCGAAAACCACAGGAAGCGAGGTCAAGATTCGGGGCCAAGTTTTACAACTCAATGTGGATTTCTTCAACTCCTTTCTTGGCTTGCCTTCAGTCGATCCATCACCAATCAAAGAGCTGTACAGTAGACCTCCATATAGAGCAATCCGACGCACACTTTGTGGCAAAAGATCCATGGCACGATGGAGAAGACATAAGGATACCGGTCGCCACAACACCTTCCCATATGCTCCTTTGAATAGGGAAGCAAGGATATGGTTGCGCATAGTCAACTCTTGCCTTATTCCAGGACCCAGTACACCAAGATAACAAGAGATAAAGTATGCCTGGTATATGCATTGATGACGAATTTCCCTATCAACATTAGGGCAATCATTCGCTCCACAATGCGGAAATCTAGGCTACACAAGCGGTCCCATTTCAACTTCGGCAATCTGTTGACTGCAATCTTGAGGAAGGAAGGCATCAAAGAGGAACCGGCTGATCATAAACTCCTACACAATCCGAAGAAGGTTGACCTCACAAAGGTCAAAGATGTTGAATCAACACATGGTGTCAACCTTACTATGGCAGAGAGACATGCTCAAGATGAGAGTTTCTTTCGCCATCTTTATGGCATAACTTGGTTTACAATGATGAGAGGAGTTCGTGTTCCAACTGCTGCAGAGCTCCAACAGCTGGATCATGACTATCGAATAAATGTGCATGCAAGGGAGATGTGTGGAGTAGGTACATACTTTGAGTAACCTCTTGATGACGATGTGCCAAACGATGATGATCGACGAATGCCAGACTCCGATGTGGAGGAGAATTCTGATGACGACAACTCCTATGAAGATTCCGACGAAGGGGGTATGACCGCCGACATAGAGGAGGAGTCCGACTGACCAGGTTCTTCGTATTTATTTTCCACTGAGGACAGTGTGTCCCGTCTAAGTGTGGGGTGGTGCTATTTGCATGCTATACTCCTTTATCCGCATTTGCATTTATGTTTGTTTGTTTAGTTTCTTTTCGTTTTTTTTCCATTTTTTTTTAAGTAGTTAATTTTTTTTATGTAACTTCACATGAAATTATTCTAATAGGCAGGATGACATTATGACAAGAGTTTGTGCTAAAATCATGACTATTGAGATGTTTAGGCTCTAATTGTGACTCGCTATGTGATATTGTGTGGTTAAATTCCTTCATTTGTTGGGTCAAGAGTCTATACTACTCCAAATAAATTCGACCATGTGCCTTGTGTGTGTGAGGATATAGTATATTCTATGCTTACGGCTGATGCTAGAACTTGCCTGGTATGTATGTAAAGCGAAAATAAAGAGTGCAAGTTTAGGAGATGATTTAGGCATTTCTTTCGCAACCTATGATTATTTACCTTCTTTTTACCTACCCATGGACATTATCCTAGTTAAACCCTTTTGAGCCTTTAGCCTATTTTCTTTGACAAACCTCATATGTAAGCCTAATCCATTTTTTTTCAAGACCATAATTTGATCCAAATTCCTAAGTGCTTTGAATTGAAAAAGTCATGTGACAAAATAAGAAGAAATTGGGTAAGAGTGATGCCTTATAATGTATTGGTGCTTGAAATTGTTATGAAAAAGAATTGCTATCATAAGAGGTGTGTTATAAAGAAAAAAGAGAGAAATAAAGAGAAGAAATAGAAAAACAAAAAGATAAAGTGTGTTTATGAGCTAATAAAAAGATAGTTATGCTTGAATGTCAAAATAGGTGAGAAGGGGTGTTAGACAAAAGAGAGGTAACAAGGTTGTTTAAAAGAGAGTGTTAATGGCATAATGTGATGTATTAAAGCGCTTAGGAACATAGTCACTATTTCTGGCCAAAATAGTCCTACCCGTCCCTTAGCCTACATTACAACCATCAAAAGACCTATTTGATCCTAAGCTTAGTATTCTGACATTTAGTGGAGCATTACACTAAGGGCAATCCTATGGTCATCAGTTGCTGCATATGAATTCTTTGTGAGAGCGAGAGCAAGGATATTTCTATACCCATGTTTGATAAATACACTATGCTTGAGAGTGATTATGGGTAATATATTGTGAGACACACATGGTTGATGTGTTTTGGGTAGTGGTGTATGATTCTTTATACCTTAACTTTTGGATACGAATTAACTACCATCACGAGTCTATGTTAGAGGTTGAATCGTTTCTACTAATGATCAGAAAACTACTCTTTGCTGATAATTGTTGTGCTTGTCTTGATGAATATTTTGTGTTGTTATTGTGAAACTCTAAGTTGATGATTTAGATTGACATGATAGTTTGTTCGAGGACGAACAAAGCTTTAAGTGTGGGGTGTTGATGATAGGCGAATTTACACGCCTATAGTGCTATATTTTACCCAGATTTTAGCCATGTTTTGAGGACAAATTATATAATTCATGCACTTTTAGTCCTTTTTCCTGTAATTGAGCTAACAAACGTGATTACCAAGTTTTCAGGTATAAATGATGCAGAATTCAGCATTTTATGGATAACTTGATGCCAAATAAAGATTCACGAAAGGAGGAGAGAAAAGCTTAGACGCCAAGGACCAAAAGTGGCGCATGGAAAATCTATCCCTGGCAAAAACAACAATTCTGAAGACTTTGGGGACTAGCCGTAACTTATTAGGATTAGGATAATGATACATTAACCTAGTAGGATTGGGTTAAGTAATTCATTAGCTTAGTAGGAATAGGATATGGGTATTATAAATACCCTATCTTGCTAGAGATTTTTATTCATTTCTCATTAATTCTATTACTCTACAACTCTTCTAATCTTTCCATTAATTCTACTTTTTATTCTTCTTCTATTCATCTATTCAATTCTAAATCTCCACAACAAGAGAAACGTTACTTTGCAAGGGAAGTTCACGCCTAAATGCTATACCACACGTTTCTACACGAAATCTTCATTTTGGTATAATAACAATGTCTATTGTGATTTCCTTCGCACTCATGGGTAACTAAACTTCTCTGTTGGGGTTATGAAAGCCTTATGAGATACTATCTATTACTATGAGTTTGTGAATTCGTGACACGTATGCTGCTTATATCATTATTCTCTTCATCTTAATGCAAATTCTTGTGGCTGCAGACGCATAGAATAACGCCAGTATAGCATTAACTTGTTCGAAAGAAAAGTTATATGTCTAGAAAAGAGATAATGTCAAGGTAATAGGGTCCCATCCCCTATTAAAAAGTTAGTGCCGTAACTGGATTAACCTCTTGGAGAATTTGTACCGTTAGATACGCTTTAAGCTCAAAAGAGTTAAAGTGAAATAGTCCTTGTTGAGGTCGAAAGACGCTTGGATTTACCATCGAATACAATTCTCTATAAGCACATGCATGACTGAATTCCGCATAACTCATAGCCAATAGAGACGTACAACTCATAAGATGGACATAACCCCAACTCCTCAATTCTCATTGATTTACAACCTACTAAACATTCTTTCTTTTTACTTTGCTATTTTCAGCTTTTACTTTAATATTTTGGTTACATTACTTGCATAACAAAACTCCCCCCTTTTTACGAGACTTGCACTAAAAGTCTAGTAATCTTTGCTTACTTCTTGACCAAGCTATTCCCTATGGGATCGATACCCAACCCAGTTGGGTTATATATTTGACAACGACCTCTTTACACTCCTACGAGAGCTGTAGATTGAGCGTTATCACCTTATCTAAACAATCGTACTATGATCTTCCATCAACAAGAACATTTACATCATCACTACTATCATTGCATAGGGAGGTCACTAAAAGGTTAAAACATAAGACCCTGAAGCATGAGAATATTTTCTTATGGGACTGAACACACTATAAAGAGTGAGTACATGCATCATGAGTTGCATGACCTCAACTAGAGTTCCTAACATAAGGAATGTAATTCCGACTACTTGAATGAAGTAGAACTCATTATCTTGGAACTGGAAGAGTATGTGACTCTCTATCATATACAGGAATCACGAACTATGATCACGGAACTAAAATGTAAAGCTTGAGTAGGCATTGGGATCACTGAAAAATACTAATATAAGAATGGGTTGAGTCTCACCCTCACTTTCTAACGTTCTAAATCATACTGCATCACTATTAGAATCTGAGAGCCTTACTTGGTCATTCGTTCTGTCATCTCCCCTTTAGATTCAAGTCATCATCTAGTGTTTGGGAGATCCTTTACCAGATTCTAACTGAACTACACTCTAGGGTCTGAAAAAAAATAACAATACATACATATGATAGAACTTAGCCCGAATGACTACCTTCCAGGATATCACCAAGCCTTTGATGAACCATATCTCTTTCGATAGAGAATACCACTATTGCGACTCCAAATTTATATCCCTCTACTATGAGAATCAAGATCACCACAAAAGGCCTAACACTACCAATCAAAACACCTTAACATGGCTATTTAGATCACCATGTACCATCTAACTAGTCTTTCTCCACTTAACAATTCAATGGTACCACTACCCACGCACAACAAGTAATAGCCTTAGAAAAATGCCGCAACCTCATGTCACCTTAGGCATACTTCTACATCATACATACAATATCATACACTACTATGAATCAAATAAACTTACTCTATTGCATGCACCGTTTAAGTCTATTAGATCACTTCTATACAACTAGTATTCATTAACCAAGAAATCTTCACATCCACCTTCATGGACATCAACTGTTCAAACTTAATAACTAGTTCTATGCATGATTTACAACCCAACCTTTCACGAAATTTTAACTTGGAAACTATGAAATAAACATCATGAAACAGTAGTGCACTAGAACTTCATAACCACAATAATCGATCATGACCTAACGGTTTTCCTTATCATAATCCATTAGCATGTACTATTTCAGCATATCAAGCCTACTAATTTAATGCCACAAAACATGCATCATCAAACTCGTGCCACTATTTACCACCACACCATTTAAATTCAAGCCTATAGTTTAGTATCAATCATTTATCACCAATGAAGAATGAAACATAAAATAAATATACTAATCCATCAAATTGGGATATTCTACCCAAATATCTCAAAAATCTACTACATACTTTCTCACAAGTAGTACTAGTTTACAACTACCAACGAAAAGAGGGTCAAGGGGGTTAAAGTCTCATAATAGACATGGTCAACCTTATTCTTATATTATAACCCCGTACAATCGTATCTACTTATACTTCTTTCTCACATCACAATTACTTACCCAAGCGTACATTTACTCTACCTTCAAAATCCACAACAACCATGACTCTATACTTATAACCTACTGGCTAATCTGACCATTTTCATACTTCAAGCAATGACAATTCACCTCGCCTAATAACTCATTCTCTGTCTTCTACTAATAAACTAACACACAAGGAAGAATCGCTTCATTACCAAATCTATCTCATGAAAAAGATTCAGCTATACATATATTCAACCAACACAAGAACCATACGTTGAATGACAAATTGCTAGTGAACAAAATAGGCCTCACCCGGCTTCACTAGAATTTGTGATTTTTTTTGTAGTTTGAACAAGAAAATAAGAAGAATGACAAGGAAACTATGCTAGTGAATCGAAAGAGCCCCACACGGCTTCACTAGACTTTTTAGTTTCACCAACACGATGATAAAATACTTTCAAGAGATAGAAACTTGTCACACAAAATTCCATAATCTGAGAATACACATCTTACTTTGTATAGATAAAAAAAATCTGAGTCAAATATTTCCCCCACAGATTATCATACAATCCACACACACTACTTGCTACCAATAGGTCATGACACCGACACTTTAACTTATACTACTATTTGGGTGGAAATAAAATTCCAACACTTCTACTGCATATCTTTTCCCTTAAGCAAGACATCTGCAACATAAATTTCTGAAAAGGGTCGAATATACTCAATACAGAAGGCTGAAAAGCACGATTTTGTCAAGATAATTGATTAGGGGACAGTTTAGACTCTGACGCACGAACTAAATCACAAAGAAGGGAAACATTTCTAAACGCCTAGCAGCCTCCTGTTTATAAGTGTGGCGCGCTACACACCCATAAACAGAACTCTACTCGACGCAATTTCGTAGACACCCTGGGACCATGAACTGTGCTTTGATACCAAGTTTGTCACGACCCGAGCCTAGGACCTAGCCGTGATGAGCATCCCGAACCATGAAGGCCTGGAACACCCATTCTCTATCTGGTTATCATGCACATATTCATAACAAAATGCGGGATTGAAGCTGAGTACGGAAAACATGGTCAAGTTCTGCAACATTTCTGAATAATACTATCTAACATCAGTCTGCGAAATCTCTACTAAGAACACAAACATCTGTCCGAAAAGAAACTGGGACAAGGCCCCCAGTAAACCAAAAACATAATAAATAAGATAATGTATGACATAATTAGGCCTTCCTAATAATAGAAGGCTCACCACTATGAGATCAAGTCTGCAAATCCGAGAATGTATACTGAGTAGCTGGACCCCTAGACTGTGCCTCAGAACCTGGAAGGAGGGGGGGTCAGCACAAACGTACTGGCACACGAAGCAATCCAAAAATATTATAATGGAACATACATATATATATATATATATATATATATATATATATATATATATATATATATATATATATATATATATATATATATACATACATATTAAGTGAAAGAAATTTTTCATCAAGACATCATGTATAAAACTGTTTCTGAAAAATACATAGGCATTTTCTGAAAACATGTAACCTGTCTGTTCATTTCAAATCATGATCTGTGTTTTACTTCTGAGTTAGGTGGTATTCCGCTACAAGTCTGATATTCCATGGGTTGTATGGAATCCGCCATTGACTCATCGGGGAAGCCCCCAACCCAAGTGTGCCGCAAGGGTCGGAGTGTCTGAGACTGATACGCCACAGGACATTTAAGTCAGCGCATAATAGTATACCCGGGTCGGCAAACCACAGTTTTAAACAATGAGTCGCTTGAACTCAAGCCCTCTTCGGGGAACCACCTAACATCTCTGTATGCCCATTTTTAACCTTTTCTGTACATGCAACATTCTGAATGTCTAAAATCATGAAAGTCTGAAATGTCTGTTAGTCTGAGTCTGATATGGCATTAGTCTGAATTGGTATCATCATACCAAGACATTGCAAGTCATGATTTTTCTGAGCCATAATGTATTAAGCAAGAGATTTCATTCAAAACATAGTTTAGACCACCAAAACCTGTAACTGATGTAAAGGATTTCATATTCCGAATCTTAAAGTTCAATTCATGCAGAAATTTCATCAAACACCTGGTGGTCAAATGTCTTTAGCAAGTTCATGTATTCAAAATTGAAACACATTCATTCACATATGTATATAAACTGTCTAATCGCTTTGGAGATGGTCAAAAGACCAAAACAATGATGTTAAAACATCTTATACATAAATATATATACATAATTTAAAACCCCATTCTAAAACATGATTTTTCTATGACCATGAGAATTTAGGAAAAACCCCGCGTACCTCTATTTCAAAGGATAATAGATGTTTCTTGAAGCTTGCGGATTGGTGATTCCGAATATGTAATTATCTTCAAAAACCTACGGTCGAATCTTGAACTATTTGGGTTTTTATTTTGAAACCCTAAGGAGAATTGTTGAGCAATTTTGGGGAAAGTATATGTGTATTGTGGTGTTTGAGGGATTAAATCCCGTGTTGATGGTATATATAGGGGTGGAGGATGACCAAAATACCCCTATGGAACAATTAAGGTCAAATCTGTCCCTCAGTTGACAGTTTGATAGGCTGGAGTAAATCGATTATAACATTTTACTCATATATTCAAATTGGATGAAACTAACTTCATTTTAAAGAGGACTCAAATAGCTTTCGTTTTATATATTACAGCTCACACAGTTCATTATATACAAGGAGTTATGATCATTTGAAGTTGACCCTGAAATGCTGAAAACTGGGCATTAGGCTATGCGTTTTGCTACTGTTTTGAAATCCAAACGCAGCCTTATGCGTTCCGAAAAATTCCAAAACTTATCCGAGATATACTATGAGCTTGCCCGATCGTAACAAAACTTGAAAATCTAAAAACGGATATCAGGAAGGTTGAAAAGTTGTATCCCAAAGATTGCCAGCTAAAATGACACTAAGTCCTCATTACACTTACAAAAATTTTCAAGTTTTTAAGTCTAAGGGCACTCTATTAAAGGCTAATCCATGCACGACTTTTACGGGGTGTTCCAGATCGACTCCAAAGATTATAATTTTCTGAACTAGTTAATTTGATTGGATTGAGTACAGAGCTTGAACTATCTGAAGCACCTATGAAGAGTGGATCACTTTGATCAATTTTTGGTGCCATGAATGAAGAAATTCAGCTACAAAATCAACCAAACTTGGAGAAAAATCGAAATACTCTTCTGTATTAGCACCCTGTCTCAAATACCATGTGAAATTCAAGCATTGTAGCTTGATAATTCATGAACAAGGAAGAAAAGATGAGAGAGTGAAATTGTAAACTTTATTCATCATCAAAATCATGTGTTACAATCTGATATTGTGCCTTATATATAGGCTATGAAAGACATACAAAAATCTAATAACTACCTCCTTCTATAATATTCTATTTGACACCTCATTGCACCTAACTAATCATTTGTCTAACAACCTCTAACAAACCTTCAACACCCTATACAGCTGACTCAGCAATATACTAACTAAATATCTACTCCTATCAGTGCTGCACATTAGTGAAACAGGTAGTCACACATGTGTCTTTAAAACACAAAGCAATTGTTTTCGACTTACTTCATGTTCACAACTTTAATAGTAGAGGAATCATTTTTCAGTTGAAAAATACTGATCTGATGTGACTATTCTTGCAAGTGTAAATTGGGGTGGAATGTCATAATTCTCAACCTTTCCTTTCACTCTCAACTTTTTCTCAACAAAAGAACAGTGTTTTATTCTAATTTCCAAGAGGTTGATCAGTTATTCTTGCTAAATTTTGGATTATAATATCAAATATAGAACATTGCTTAATCAGAACAAAAATCAGATGAATCGGTTAAGAGAAGAATTGAAATATCTAATTGTGTGGTAATCCTTATCTGTATTGATTAATATCATTGCTGTTGTTGTCCATGTTTTAAAAAAAATAATCTAAAATTGTAGCAATAGCATAGAGAGAGATAGAGAAACCAAGATATTAACATTAGAATTATATCTTTATAACTAGCATAACATACAATATTCTCTTTTATACTACACATGAAATATTTTCACTTTCAATATTTATATTGTTGTTGTAATAATATACAACAACAATATACCCAATCTAATTCCACAAAGTGGATCAGGAGAGGATAAAGTGTGCGCATATCTAACCCCTCCTTAGTCTCTAATAAACTTAGTTTGTTTAATTTTGGTATTAAGATTTGTAGAAAAATTTGAGAAATTAAATGCATAATACTATTTACTTATTTATATCTGTACATTTTTTGCTACTTTATTCAACTGATAAACTTTCATATCTACATTTTATACGTCAGATCTTGAGAATTGCAAAGGAAAGGAACTTGAAAGACACTTTTATCTACTATGAAATTAATTTTATGCTTCTTTTTTTTCACCTGATGAAGTTTTTATCATTTTTTATACATCAGATCCGGAGATTTTGGCTAGTGAAACTTGAAAGACACTTACAATCATGGACAAACAAGGAGAAATAGAGAAAGGGAAAGCAAACAATTTTGAGGCATGTAATGTTCACTGAACTTTACTTATGTATGTATCTATTAATTAGTTACTTATATAAATAATTTTGACTCACTAAAATCGCTTAACTTTACTTCTTGTATCAGTATAGTCATAAAATTAAACTTTTGTCACATTTAAGTCATTGAACTATGTGTTAATTATCCTGAAAATACAATTCACTAAAAGTTCAAGTTTTTGTTCAGATTATTGTAAGATGGAGATTTGATGTATGTAAGTTTTTAAAGTAGTCGGGGTAATTGTGGCCAATTTTCCTTCAATTAAATCCATGTGGCTTTTGTTTTAACAAAAAATAAAAATAGAAAAATAACTTTAACATCTACTATTTCACTTCCATTTGTCAGAAAGGGTATATTCGAGGCATTGGTGTTACTCCACGGGTATATTTGGTCCTAGTCTTATAGTATATTTGGACCTGTTCCCATTAGTTTGATTTGTGTTATTCGAATTTTTTCCGTAGAAGATAAAGCGTGTAACAAGTATCCGATAATTTTGGATGAAGTATTAGGTCAGATAGATAACATCAAATTCATACAAAATACATGTGCATGTGTTGGTTGCCTGTATAGAGTAAATGTTGCATGTTATATATGTTCACTGCAAAAATTTTGATATAATATTTGGTCATTTGGCAGGTGTCATTTTCTGTTCTTCACAAGGACGTTGTCAACGTTCTTGATTTCTTGGAGAGTTTAAAATGACACTAAGTCCTCATTAAACTTACAAAAATTTTCAAGTTTTTAAATCTAAGGGCACTCTATTAAAGGCTAATAATCCATGCATGACTTTTATGGGGTGTTATATTCTGCCCTTGAGCTCAAAAAAAATATTCTTCAAAATCACAAACACTCTTCTCGGCTGAAAAGAAACAATAAAGGGTCAGTAAAAGTTCAACAAGTCACATTATTCAGATGCAGATTTAGAGCTTGTTCAACCAAACTCACATCTTTCAACTCATCTTCATGTGAGAACACACATACACACACTGACAGACACAAGAACACACATATGAAAATCATTTAAATGTGTGACAAATATTCTGAATCCGCTGACTCTAAATTATGGATCGTCAATAAACCATCTTGAGCAAATCATATGGGGATTCATGAGATGTAATCGACTTGAGTTCTTCCTCTTTTACTTAGAAAAGTTTTAACAGAGGATTCTGCATTCAGTTTCAGAAAGTTTATGCAATCTGACATATAATATTGCACTTGTCACCTAGTTAACACAACCTACCACATCTTTGCTCTCATCGAGTGAGACACAATATTTGATGCTAACAAGATGTTTTGCGCATTCCTCCAAAACTATACAAAATTGAATAAGGTAAGCTAAATATTACCTACATGAAGGAGAGCCTTGGAGTAACTGGTAAAGTTGCTGCCATGTGACCAGGAGGTCATGGGTTCAAGCCTTGGAAACAGCCTCTGGCAGAAATGTAAGATAAGGCTGCGTACGATACATCCTTGTGGTGGGGCCCTTCCCCGGACATTGCGCATAGCGGTAGCTTTAGTGCACCGGGCTGCCCCCCCCCCCCTTTTTTTTTTAATTAAATGTTACCTACATCTCGTAGTTTTCATTCAAATTTGGGTTTCTACAACATTATAATAAATCATTTTCCACACGACCATAATACTTCAAGCATCAACACATCGATCAGCTATAGATCAAAATAAGGGAATTAGTATCTAGTACCCTTCAAACTATGACCAAAGTTGCTATAACACACTCCAACTTCACTGGATCCTATTACCCCCAACTCAATTTTAGCATATTTTTATCACCCTTTTATGCTGACGTGACACCTTTATACATAATATAGGGTCCACATCAAAGGTGACATGTCAGCTAAAAAGGTTGACATAAGGTGCCACATCAGCTAAAAAAAATGACAAAAATACGCTAAAATTTAGTTCAGGCTGATAATAGGCACCCCGTGAAGTTGGAGTATCTCGTAGCAAATCCGGTCATAGTGGGTACTAGATGCTTTTCTTTATTTATTATCATGTACTAATTTGTCTTTTGCTAAGATCACTTGTTATGACTAGAACTTGGTAACTGTTAATTAACTATTCAGCAGTATGTTTTATTTACACATGCTAGACAAGCATTGAATATGAATAAATATTTTCTTCATACATTAGTTCATTTACGTAAATAAATATTATTTTCATATTTATTTTTGTAATAGTGTCTGAATATAATTATGAACACATTAAATATGCGACGTAAAATACAATATTTTTAGTAGATAAAGTTACTAGAAGAAAACAACAAAACAAAATAAAGTTACTTGTAATGAAATAAATAAATTTATTTTTTTATGGATGGGAGATACTTTCAAGGAGCCGGGAACAAAGCCGAAAGATTTATTGAAAGTTGAAAATGTCGGCCACCTAACAATATTTAAAAATTTATACAAAGTATTTCGCTTCTTGATATTTCAATTATTTCATACAAAAGTTGAGTTCCAAGCAAACCTTATTTAATTTACAAAATCGACACCTTAAAATTTTGCGTCCAAGATAGCCAAGAGAGCAAACACCTACTCTTCATTTTTAATTTTATTTTTGTTTAACAACAATACGGAATAGAATAAATAAAAGGGTAGAAACTAATAAAACATGTTTATAAAATTAATTAAACAAAATAATTTTAGAAGGGGAAAGTAAGTTTAATTTAATCATATATTTTTACATTAGTATGAAGTGGAACATGAAGTGGAAGTTGTGGTTACATTAGTATATGCGAAATGTAATCCGGATGAGAGGCTTCAATTATGGGAATCATTGTATGCAATTTCACAAGATACACTAACTTCATGACTAGTAGTTGGTGATTTCAATGTCATTACTAATGAAGAACAGAAGTTAGGAGGTTAACAGAATTAGAGGTTAGGGATTTTAATCATATCATTAATATGTATCTTCTGGACGATAGAGGATTTAAAGGGAGAAAATACACCTGGTGGAATGGAAGAACCGATGATGAATGCATTTTTAAAAGACAGGATAGAATTCTTTGAAATGATAAGATCCAGAGTGCTTTTCTAGTAATAGAAGTGGAACACTTGATGATAAGCGGATCAGATCATGCCCCTTTGTTATTGACTCTCGGCACTACTAATGAAAACATAATCAAAAGTTTTAGATTCCTAGACTTTTGGCTACAGGAGGATAGCTTTATGCAGGTAGTGAGACAAACTGGAAAGCTGATTATCATGCAAATTCGTTTAGCATGTTTCACTACAAGTTGAAGAGATTAAAGAAAGCACTAACCAAATGGAGTAAGGAAACTTTTGGCAACATATTCCAGGAGATAGCAACTTTGAAAGATGTAATAAAAGGGGCTGAATTACAGTTTGAAACAGAACCCAATGCAGCTAATAGGGAGAAGTTGTATGAAGCACAGGCAAAGTTGAATTTATACTTGCATCGGGAAGAAGAATTCTGGAAACATAAGGCAGGTATGCAATAGTTCAAGGATCGAGAAAGAAATACAAAGTTCTTTAATGGGAGAAGATGGAGACTTAAAGTAAACAGAATTCAGAATGAAAAAGGGGTGTGGATGGAAAACCAAGAGGATATTGCTGAAGCTACTGGTTAGTTCTATAGAAATCAATTTAAACGACAAGAAGGAGAATTTGAGTATGACATGATTGAAGGTTTACCGAATGTTTTGAGTGAAGAGAAAAGTAACTATATGCATGTAGACCCTACAATTGAAGAAGTTTATCAAGCGGTTATGGGATTAAATAGACATAGCGCAGGAGGCCCGGATGGAATGACAGGTGCATTTTATCAAGACGCCTGGGAAATCATAAAACACGATGTGGATGATATGGTGAATGCTTTCTTTGCAGGACAAGATTACCTAGGTTTGTAATGCATACAAATGTTGTTCTTATTCCAAAAAAAGTGAATGTCAGCAATTTCTCGGACCTGATGCCTATTTCCTTGAGTAATTTTGTTAATAAATTTTCTCAAGGATAGTGCATGAAAGAATAAAGAAGATCCTACCAAGAATAATCTCTAATGAGCAAGTTGGCTTTGTACAAGGTAGAAGCATTGCAGAGAATGTGCTCTTGGTGTAGGAGATCATTACAGAAATAAGGAAAAGGGGAAAATCAGCCAACTTGATCATCAAGTTGGACATGATGAAAGCGTATGATAGGGTGAAATGGCTTTTTCTTTTGAAGGTCCTTCGGAAGATTGGTTTCAGTAAGGAAATGATAGACATGGTGCTTAGATTAATTGGGAGTAATTGGTACTCTATATTAATCAATGGACAACCGAATGGTTTTTGATAATCATCTAGGGGTCTTAAATAGGGAGACCCACTGTCTCCTACTTTGTTTATTATTGCAGTTGTGGTTCTTTCTCGAGCATTAAATGGTTTACTAGAGGTGGAAGGCTTTTAAAAGATTTCAAATGCCTAGAGGAAGTCCCAAAATTAATCACTTGGCATTTGCAGATGATATGATAATTTTGTACAAGGCAGAGGTAAGGATAATGCAATTGGCAAAGGACATACTAGACAAATATGAAAAGGTATCGGGGCAACAAGTTAACAAAGAAAAGAGTGCCATTTACCTTCATCATAGTGTACCAGGTGGACAGGTGATAATTGTTGAAGTAGCAACAGGTATCCTAAAAAGGGAATTTCCTTTCAACTATTTAGGATGTCCTATCTTTTACAAAAGAAGCAGAAGAATTACTACAATCAACTAATGCAGCGGGTAAGTTCTAAATTGCAAGCATGGAAAGGTAAGCTGCTTTCTTATGGAGGAAGATCAATTTTAATAAAGAATGTTCTTCAAAGTGTCCCTATACATTGTCTATCTGTGATGAATCTACCGCTAAATGTTTTGACTCAATTACATAGAATGATGGCTCAATTCTTTTGGAGTAGCTGTATTGGGGAAAGAGGCAGACATTAGACTAGATGGTCAAATCTATGTCTACCAGAAAAGGAAGGAGGGTTGGGCTTTCAGCTAATGCATGATGTTTCAACAACTCTAACTATGGTGGAATTTTAGAACAAAACAATCCATTTGGAGAACATTTATGCAAAATAAATACTGCAGGAGAACGCATTGTAATCTAGTGATGTGGAAAGTGGGTGGTGGTTTACAGATATGGAAGAAGATGCTGCAAGCCAGAGACCTAATAGAACACCAAATCTTTTGGAATTGCAAACAAGGAGCAGCTATCTTTTGGCATGATAATTGGACAAGAATGGGAGATTTATACACTATCACAGGAGAAGATCAGGAATGGGATGATAATGTTAATATAGTGAAGGACGTGGTAACAGAAGGACAAAGGGAAGTCAATAGATTGAAGGATATACTACCACACGAAATTGTTGAGCATATTATCCAGAATGTTAAGCCTCCAAACTCGGATTTGAATGACAAACCATATTGGATGCTGGATACTAAAGGAAGGTTCACTGTTAAATTAGCATGGAATTACATTAGGCACAAAGATGAGCACAACAAAATCTATGACTGGATGTGGACTAAGGGACTTCCATTTAAGATTACTTTTTAAATGTGGAGATTATGGAAATTCAAAATTCCAGTTGATGATCGACTAAGAAGATGGGGGGCATCGAGGGACCATCTAAATGTTGGTGTTGTGAAAGACCTGCTTAGGAAACGATGACTCATGTATTCCTAAGATCGACAATTGCTAACAGGACTTGGTCCTATTTTTGTTCTTTTGCAGGTTTACATTTTGAAGGGATATCGCTAAGTGAAGTGATCATGGAATGGTGGGAATGTGAAGTTAAGAAGGCTTTAAAACCATATTATAAAGCTTTGCCAAGTATTATAGTATGGGAACTGTGGAGAAGAAGAAATGCAAGCAAACATGATGGGAGGCTCTGGTCTTATCAAAGAACTATACATAATATCATGAGAACAGTCACATGCTAATAAAGATTAGAGAGTCAAATTGGAATTTCACGGGAAATTTGCCTAACTTAGTTCACACACTGGAGGAATTCAAGCCGAGTTTGAAAGTTATTAAGGTCGTTTGGGAGTTTCCTACAACAGGGTGGGTGAAATACAACACGAACTAGAGGCAATCCTGGACTAAGATCTTATGTGTTTTGTCTAAGGTGTGAAAATGGAGATATTCTACAAGTAGAAGCAGCTAGAATGGATGAAACCATTAATACAGTGGCCGAGGCTACAGCAATATTGAAAGCAAGTGCTCATTTTAAACAATCCTCATATGAGAAAGCAATTATACAAATAGATTCTTTACTCATTCAAAAGGTTCTGTTTGGTGAGTGGGAATGTCCGTGGTGCATAGCAGATATTATTTTAGATACAAAGGCCAATTTGATGTGTAAGCAAGTAGCCTTGCAGCATATATACAAAGAAGGTATTAAATTAGCAGATTTTTTGGCTAATTATGCTATAGACAATGATAATTTCTCCTGGAGATATTTCAAGAGTATGCATTCTAACGGCAGGAGAATACTGAACAACGATAAATTAAACAACCCTTACTTAAGAGTTTTACCTATTAGGGGATAAATGGGGCTAAGAAGGCTAAAGGACACACAGTAGAGGAATGATATGAAGGTTGAAGTTTGGATGCAACAGTTTGTTCAGGTGAAATGAGAAAGGGAAAGATAAGGAAATGAGGAAAAGGAAACCTTACAATGCATTTATATGTCGGAAATGGATGTGGACTTTGGCAGAATGGGCTGTCTTTTGATATTTAATTTTGTCCTTTGTTTTGTATTTTATTTCCTTTTGGGTCATTTGACTCTTTGTGCAATTTATTTTCATCAATAAAACCCAAAATTTCATTTAAAAAAAAAAATACAAAGAAATCAAAATAACCAAAGTAAGGTTGTATCATATGTCACATGGGAGATCAACTTTATAAAGCGAAACTTTGGGAGAGGTCTTTAAAATTATTCTAAAAATAACATAAATTACACATAACAAGTAACACCATATCTTGCAATAGACAAAAAAGAAAAAAGGGACGACCCGGTTCATACCTACTCCGTAGGTGTCGGGGAGGGGGGGGACCACTCCGGGCCTGACCTACGCGCCCTCACCCCAGCTTCGCTGGAGGGGCATTTCGAACCCCCGACCCTGGCACACCACGGTAAGCAAGCTTACCGCTGAGCCAAGGCCATCCCTCTAGAGTGATGTGTAAATGAGTAACAGAGTGTAACCTCACATATAGCAAGCTTAGATTCTAACAACAGTATGATGAGACTTGTGTAAATGAGAAATAGAGTGTAACCTTGATAAATACATAAATATACTTACATGGATCAAAGATACGGACATCCACAGGGTTGTTTCCGAGGTCTTGTTGTTCATTCTGAATTCGTGCAGCACATTCACCAAGTTTGGGAGGACACTTTGTTAACTCAATCATCTGTAGTGTGTGTATTTCTGCAAACTCTATGTGTATCTCTTTCAAATGATAGCAACGTCTAATCATGAGGCGCTCGTCATTTGTGGATTTCCAGTACTCTAGATAATTTTTGTTGATTAGCAAAACCTTCAATCGAGTAAATCCACTAATATTTGGATGCCATTCTATGCCATCACGCGCATTAAGCATCAGCTTCAGCACCTCAAGGTTAGGCAATTCAGCTATGATGTCCAAGTACGACCAACTTATATAAATTCTTTCCAACTTCAGCTTCTTGAGCGTTGCTGGAAAAGCTTTTGCACTTGCTGGCAAAAGCTTAAAGCAAAATATAAAACTCAAAGTTTCTAGTTGCTGAAGATGGACAAGATTGTTGAGAAGCCCATTAGAGTCAATCTTATTTCCCCTGATTCCTAATTCTTTGACATTCTTGACCCCCAAAATAACCTCCTTCGTGCAACAATCCAAAGACGAGTAAGAAATAGTTTGTATGTTTGAAAGACCCATGTGACTCCCTTTGTCAGCAGATATGCTTGGGCGATTTGGCCGATAAAATTCGGGCAATTTGAGATGCCTTAATTGCATTAGTGCCCAAATTTCCTCAGGAAAAGTTATTATAACTGGTCGACTAGGCCCTTGAACAATGAATGTCTGCAGATTCCATAACCTGCAAATTTCTGGAGGTATGTTTAAATTCTCCACACGGCATTGCAATGATAGGTACCTCAACCAGATGAGGCTTAGTATCTGTAGAGGGAAATTATCAATCTCTCTGTGTCTCAACTCCAAGACTTTGAGTAATTTGAAATGAATAAGCTCTGATTTGAGAATATAATCTGAATCCCAAAGATGAAAAGAGAAAATAGAATGGATTCGTTTCAAAATATCGTTGTTGTCATGATCTCTCAACTGACGATGTACAGGGGTAAGAAGATCCCTATAAAGACCATGGCGACAATAACTAATTTCATCACCAGTCACGCGCTTAAACGGCTGCATTTTATGCATTCTGAGATGTCGGCATTCTGAATATGATGCGTCAAGCATAATGCCGTTCAGGATAAAAACGTTTCCCCTTTCAACTTCTCTCAATAACAGGTCATATATTAGATCATGAACCTTACATTATCTAATTTTTGTTCCATCTAGACTTTTCTTGCAGACGAGAACTAGACATCTATCTACAAGCTCTTGCAAACACTTCTCAGCCTCTCCTTCCAAGTCTTTTTCTGAATTCAGGAACCCCCAGCCATCCATGATTTCATCAAATTCTTCACTGGTATCTCACTGTTTTCTGCAAAAATGCCGAAATGCAGAAGACATGTTTTTAGATCTCTAGTCAAGTGATTGTAACTCTACCCAAGCACACGTGAACATCGTTCATCAGGATCATTTGTGACAAATGACTTGACATCTTTCGCAACACTTTTCCAATCTTCTATTTCCCTTATAGAATTGAGAAGTCCAGCAACCACGACAATAGTTATTGGTAACCCGTGACATTCATCTGCGATTTCCTTCCCAATAGTCTCAAACTCAGATGACAATGCTTCATTTGAAAATGAAGCACTTTTAAAAAGGTTCCAACTCTCATCTTGATCCATGAAGTTCATCTGCATAGATAGATTCTCTGTACCAGCATAACAGGATACTTTGTTGTTATGGGTGGTCAATAATTTTTGACTCCCTGTATTGTCTTCAGTTGGAAAGCATCCTCTCACGCCATCCCACGCTTCACAACTCCCGATATCGTCCAAGACAATTAAGTACCTCTTTCTCTTTAAACTTTTCTGTAGCATGTCTGCTAGCTTTGCTTCATCTTTCGTCTTAACTGTGTCATCCATTTTGATCATCGATTGCAGAAGGCTCAGCAAAATTTTCTTTATTTTGTGTTGTTGAGATACAGTAGCCCAGACACGATCATCAAAACGGCGTAGAATAGATTCATGATTGTAAACTTCTTTTGCTAAGATTGTTTTACCAATGCCTCCCATCCCGACAATCGGGATGACTTTAGGTTCACCAGTGTAGCTTCCAATCAGATCTTCTAACAAGTGTTCATTTTGATCACCACGTCCAACCATATTATTGTTAACATTCCGAATATCGTTTCTTGAACTTGAAAAATCACGAACCAATGGTTCCTTTGATACTCGTTTTCCTTTATCTTGGATCTTTGTTGACTCTTCTCCCAGTACAGTTTTTGTTAGTTGAATTGTGTATTCAAAAGTATTTGCAACTTCTTTTACCTCTACTTAAAAATTCGTCACTTCCCTAGAAACATTGTATTTCTCAAAGTTCTTGAGAAATTCCATGTCCTCTGCTACTTGTTGTTGGCTTCGACGAAGCCTTTGACGTGCCTTTTTATTCTGGCTTTTATTTTCTCCCAGTACAGTTTCTGTTAGTCTCAGTTGAATTGTGTATTCAACAGCATTTGCAACTTCTTTTATCTCTACTTTAGAATCCGTCATTTCCCCAGAAACATTGTATTTCTCAAAGTTCTTGAGAAATACTTCGAGGGAACTAACGTTTTCATGAAGAGCGCAAAATTCTTCTCTGTGATCACAGATTCTATTGTTCTCATAAGAGAAGTGACACTTGCATGAGCCATAGCTACTATATTCACGTATGCCTTTGAGATTATGACCTGAAAGCAGCAAGATGCAAGAGGTCAATGGTATAACAAGAGATACGCAGATTGGCAAACAAGGCAGGAATAAACTAAACAAGATCAGGTGATTTATTAGTCTGTTTCATGTTCGGGTCAGTTATGTTAGTACAGATGATTTTGCAATTCAATAGGATAATCTATTAATCTCTAACTCTTTGAATTTGGTTAAAGATTAGGTTAATAATAATATTTAACAGAGCCCAGGACATATAATTACCAGTTACTAATAGACACGCAAAAATGTTACTGTGAAAATCTCTTAACTATTTCTTCCGACACTCAGATAGGCTCAGTAAATCACAAAAGTGAAATGGTTTTCTTGTACCGAGGGTTTATCGTGTCAAATTCAGACAAACAAATTCAAATAGACCTTGAATTTCCACTGTATACTTTGAGGAAAATGATATTTCCTTTATTAAAAAAAGAATGACTTACTTTCCTTTTTAATCTGTTTAAAAAAGAATGATTTCTTTCCTTTTTTATTTTTTTGCAATACTCTACGCTCAACTGTTTTACATGTCATATTTAAGACCATACGATTAAAGAACATTTTAGAACAGGCATAATAAATAAACATGATCTTTGACTTGGTTTAGGTGTGCCCAAGTAGGCACTTAAGCTTGTATAAAGTTCAATAAGTAAACACACACGTCCTATGTGGCATAATACACATAGGACGCTATGTAGGACAAGAATTGACCGCATAGGATTCCACATTGGACATATGTGAGTGACTACTTGTTCAACTTTATATAAGTTTTAAGTGTCTACTTGTGCATACCCAAAGTTGGAGGTCATAGATGTAATTTGTGTTAAGTTAAAGGACATGTTTATGTAGTGTGCCTTTTGGTATACTTGACATAACATTAATTTAAGAACACACGGTTAAAAAGTCTTATTTGTTTTCTTAAACTTCATGCTAAGTAAAAATAAGTCATTCTTATTTAAACGGAGGACGTAATTTTTTTTTCACCAGGATGATTAGCAGTATCCTTAACAAAAAAATACAGGGTGACAGTACATATGCTAAGTTGTTGATGTTGATATTCAAATTGCCACTCAACTAACAGTTATTAACTCAGGAAGATGAGTAATTAAGAAAAACTAACCTTCCAATGATTGTTTGGGAATACAGGAAGAAAGTTGGGAAGAAACAACTGATCACTGCAACAAAATACTATAAGAAAACACAAATATGAGTATACATAACCACAAAGTTATAGTAGCAAGTAATCAAAGACTAAAATCAAGAGCAAAATGGCATACCTCTCTGAGGGTCTAACAAAGCGTATGTTTGCCGTGTGATAAATTGGGATGACAACTTCAATTATTGTTTCATGTGGGGAAAGTGCTTTTATCTATTTAAATGGAACAACAAATCAATTGTAATTTTAAGATAAAAAATTATTAAGAGATGATTATGTAGATATATACCCTTATTATACTTTAAAATAAAATTAAAGAGATTATTTTGATTTACTGCATTTGAGCAAGGTCCACCGAAAATAACCGCTCTACCCTTCAGGCAAGTCTGCATTAACCCTTCCCAGATGTCACTTATGCAATTATGTAAAGATTTACCTCATTAATATAATAAAAAAAGACCTTGGACAATTTGTTGTACCAATCACCAATTTTTTATACATATTAGCTACCTGCCACTTAAATTATCTATCTATTATTAAAAGAAGAGGATAAAGCCTCCTCATTAAGCCATGTGGCATGATAAAAAAAAGCCACATGTATATTAATAACTAATTAACTATTCACTAATAACTGATTTCTAAAAATAATGTTTCATAATTATCTTGCTTTAGAAAAAAAATTATTTCTAATGTCTCCTTTTAAAATTATTTAAAATATATTATTTTTTAATCATTATCCTCGTCCACATCCTAATACTTTGCACATTGGAATTGAAAGTAAAATATTCTTATTACAATGTATTGAAGTAGATGAAAAGATTTTATAATATTCATACTATGTAATTTTGTAATTTTAATTATTGATTCTTATAAAAAGTATTTTTTCTTGCAGGTTCTTTTACCCTTTTTTTATTAAAAAAAGAAAAAGATTTTTATCTAATGTCGTTAAGATTTTGCAACTTCTCACATTATGGTTTACAATTTGAATTGAAAACTGCTTTGTTTTGTGATTAGCATTATCCTTTAACTTAATTTTGGCACATTAGTTAAAGCAAAATGGGACAATCCACGTAAATAAAATTTTATACTCCATCAATTCAATTGTCAAGCGATTAATATGCATATTATTGAAATTCTACAGTCCTCACTGCAAAGTATTCAATTTGGTTCTATTACCAATACACCGGTAATCTCCAATTTTCAGCCGATTTAATTTGTAAACTTTCTCCATCAATGATTCTATAAAAATGTATTAATATTTAAAGAACTCTACTATAAAAAAAATTTTGATTTACAAACCAAATTCCTAACGCGTCTCGATCTGCGAATTAGTTCTTAATTATGAATTGGGTATAATTCTTTCTAAGAGATTTCTCGATTTTTTTGTACATTTGAAGCACCATTGGTTGGCATGCTAATGTGTATATGACAATTACATTATTTTTGCTTGCTTGATCTATCATCGACAGATAAGGTAAGTATTCCACTTTTACTCTACTATCAAACACTATCTTTTGCGTGTTAATTACAGTAATTGTTGTGTTGTAAGATTTTTTTTGATAGACATATCTGTGATTCAATCATCAAGTTATTTCAGTTATGATTTCATATCACATGGCGAAATAGTCTGAATAAACAGAAAAAGTCATTGTCCAATTTTCCCGGATTTATATTGCAATCCACGCATTGTGAATGAGAGAAAAATGATGTTTTAATAACAAAATATAACATTTTCTTTCTTGATTCCATATGACAATGAAATTGTCATGTATATGCATTATATCAGTAACCAAAAATACTAAATTTGTAATTGATTTAAATAGTTATTGAACTATTGATGACATGTAAATAAGGGCATTCACAACACCTTTATAATGCATTTGTGCAGGTAAAATGGCACAACTGACCTAAAGTTTGTTAAGTGAGCTCTATTCTTGCTTAGAGCATTTGAGTCAATATTCAACTTTTGTATTGACGGTTTCAATTTTTTTATCAGTTTTCTATAATGGTTGCCGATCAATACATTTTTTTTTTTTAGATTAAGTTATCATATGTTTTTTTTCCATTGGTTCATTTTTTTTTTGGTATATCACAATTACATGCATCCATGCAGCAAATTTGAACTTTATACGGACATTGGGAAGCATAATGGTACAATTGTGATAACGCTCAATCTACAGCTCTCGTAGGAGTGTAAAACGGTCGTTTGCATACAGAACCCAACCTGGGTTGGGTGTCGATCCCACAGGGAATAGCTTGGCCAACAAGTAAGTAAAATTACTAAACTTTTAGTGCAAGTCTCGTAAGAAGGGAGGATTGTAATGTGTAACGAAAACAATAAAGTAAAAGCTGAAAATAGCAGAGTAAAGAGAGATTGTCACGTTGGTTGTAAACAATGAGAATTGAAGCGTTGGATTTATGTCCACCTTCTGAGGTATACGTCTCTATTGACTATGAGTGTGTAGAATTGTGACATGCATGTGCTTATAGAGAATTGTAGTCGATGGTAAATCCAAGCGTCTCTCGACCTGAACAAGGATTATTTCACTTTAACTCTCTCGAGCTTAAAGCGTGTCTAACGGTACGAATTCTCCAAGAGGTTAGTCCAGTTACGGCACTAGCTTTTTAATAGGAAAGGGTGTCCTACTACCTTGACATTATCTCTTTTCCAGACAAATAACCTTTCTCTCGAACAAGTTAAATGTTAGACTGGCGTTATTCTATGCGTCTGCAGCCACAAGAATTTGCATTAAGATGAAGAGAATAATGATATAAGCAATATACGTGTCTCGAACTCACAAACTCACAGCAATAGATAGTATCTCATTCGGCTTCCATAACCCCAACAGAGAGGTTTAGTTACCCATGAATGCGAAGGAGATCACGATTGGTATTGTTATTATATCACGATATTTGGTTGATGGCGTGTGGCTTAGGTGATCGGTGTGTGGCGTGATTCCTTAGCAAGTAACGATTCTCTTGTTGTGGAATTTAAGAATAGAATTAATGGAAAGATTAGAAGAGTTGTAGAATTGTTGTGGTGGAAGAAGAGAGGGATGAAAGAAGATTAATTGTTTAAATGTCTTCTCTCCACTAAGGGAGGAATTGCCTCTCCATTAAGGGAGGACTTCCCTCTCCACTAAGGGAGGACTTGATTAAAATGTCTAGCATGATAGGGTATTTATAATACTCCTATCCTACTCCTACTATGCTAATGAAATAAATAACCAAATCCTACTAAACTAAGGAAATACTTAACCCATTTGTACTAGGTTAATGTAACATTCTCCTAATCCAAATAAACTAATGAAATACATAACCCAATTGTACTAGGTTAATGTATCATTGTCAAAATCCGGCTTTGTGTCTGTAAGTCCCCAAAGTCTTCAGAATTGCTGTTTTAGCTCGGGACAGATTTTCCATGCAGCAGTTTTGGTCCAGGTCCCCAGAGTCTTTAGAAATGTTGTTTTAGCCCGGGACAGATTTTCCATGCAGCAGTTTTGGTCCTTAGGCGTGTAAACTCCCTTTCCTTCCTTCGTGAGCTTTCTTTTGCGTCAAGTAAGCCATAAAATGCTGAATTTTGCATCATTTATACCTGAAACTTTACTAATCATGTTCGTTAGCTCATTTATAGGAAAAAGTACTAAAAGTGCATGAAATATATAATTTGTTCTCAAAACTAGGCTAAAATATGGGCAAAATATATTGATATAGGCGCGTAAATTCGCCTATCATCAACACCCCACACTTGAAGCTTTGTTCGTCCTCGAACAAAATATCATGTCCCTCTAAACATCAACTTAGGGTTTTACAGCAACAACACAAAACATTCTTCAAGACAAGCACAACAATTATCAACAAAGAGTAGCTTTCTGATTATAAGTAGAAACAATTTAACCTCAAGCATAGACTCGTGATGGTGATCAACTCGCATGCAAACGTTAAGGTGCATATAATCATATACAACTATCTAAGACTCATCAACCATGTGTGTCTCACAATATAGTACCCATAATCACCCATAAGTATAGCATATTTTTTTCAAACATGGGTATCAAAATGTCCTTGCTCTCACTCTCACAAAGAATTCATATGTAGCAACTGATGACCATAGGCTTGCCCTTAATGTAATACTCTACTAAATGTCAGAATGCTAAGCTTAGGATCAAGTAGGTCTTTTGATGGTTGTAATGTAGGCTAAGGGACGGGTAGGATCAGCTATTTTGGCCAGAAATAGTGACTAAGTTCCTAAGCGCTTTAATACATCACATTGTATCATTGACACTTTTTTCTTTCAACCTTTCTTCTTTCTTTTGTTCTACCACCCTTGTTCTCCTCTTTTGTTTTTCAATTTTAAGAACAACTCACTTTTCAGCTTTCTTTTCCTTTTTCTTTTCACAACATACCTCTTATGATAGCACTTTCTTTTTCATAACACATTCAAGAACCATTCCAATTTATAGCATTATACTCACC
Organism: Capsicum baccatum var. pendulum; assembly: GCA_030864225.1. Taxonomy (NCBI): domain Eukaryota; kingdom Viridiplantae; phylum Streptophyta; class Magnoliopsida; order Solanales; family Solanaceae; genus Capsicum; species Capsicum baccatum. Next base: position 236,532,354 of record CM061555.1, on the reverse strand, counting down.
CAATTTCCTCTTATGTTGTCACATGACTTTTTTAATTTAAAGCACTTAGGAATTTGGATCAAATTACGGTCTTGAAAAAAAATGGATTAGGCTTACATACAAGGTTGTCAAAGAAATAGGTTAAAGACTCAAAAGGGTTTAACTAGGGATGATGTCCATGGGTAGGTAAAACTGAAGGTAAACAAATATAGGTTTCCAAAGAAATGCCTAAATCATATCCTAACTTACACTCCTTATTTTCGCTTTGCATACATACCAGGCAAGTTCTAGCATCAGCCATATACTGTCACGACCCAAGCCTAGGCCCTAGCCGTGACAAGCATCCCAAACCATGAAGGCCCGGAACACCCATTCTCTATCTGGTTATCATGCACAACATTCATAATCATAATAAAATGCGGAATTGAAACTGAGTACGAAAAACATGGTCAAGTTCTGCAACATTTCTGAATAATACTATCTGACATCAGTCTGTGAAATCTCTACTAAGAATATAAACAGTTGTCTGAAAAGAAACCGGGACAAGGCCCCCAGTAGACCAAAACATAATAAATAAGATAATGTCTGACATAATTAGGCCTTCTGGATAATAGAAGGCTCACCACTGTGAAATTAAGTCTGCAAGCCCGAGAATGTCTACTGAGTAGCTGGACCCCTAGACTGTGCCTCAAAACCTGGAAGGAGGGGGGGTCAGCACAAAAGTACTGGCACGCGAAGCAATCCAAAAATAGTATAATGGAACATACATACATATATATAAGTGAAAGCAATTTTTCATCAAGACATCCTGTATAAAACTGTTTCTGAAAAATACATGGGCACTTTCTGAAAACATGCAACCTGTCTGTTCATTTCAAATCATGATCTGTGTTTTACTTCTGAGTTAGGTAGTGTTCCCCTACAAGTCTGAATATTCCACGGGCTGTATGGAATCCGCCATTGACTCGGCGTGGAAGCCCCCAACCCGAGTGTGGGTTGGAGTGTCTGAGTCTGATACGCCACAGGACATTTAAGTCAGCGCATAATAATATACCCGGGTCGGCAAACCACGGTTTTAGGCAAAGAGTTGTCTGAACTCAAGCCCTCTTCGAGGGACCACCTAACATCTCTGTATGCCCATTTTTAACCTTTTCTGTACATGCAACATTCTGAATGTCTAAAATCATGAAAGTCTGATAAAAGTCTAATTTCTGGACTAGTCTAAAAAGTCTGTTAGTCTGAGTCTGATATGGCATTTATCTGAGTTGGTATCGTCATACCAAGACCTACAGGTTATATTTCTGAGCCATAATGCATTAAGCATGATCTTTCATAAAAATGTAGTTTCAGACCACCCAAACATGTAATTTTCATAAAAGAGTTCATGTTCCGAAACTCAAGTCAAAACCATGCAAAAACTTTCATCAAACATATGGTGGTCATGTGCTTTTGGCAAAATTATGCAGTCTTTCATTATATGTATATTCAACATTTACAACCCTCTCTTTCGTGTTCGAAATCGTATTCGAAACATAGCAAAGCCAAAGCATTTCATATCATGATTTTTCAAGACTTATTTCAAAACAATCTATATCATGTGAAACATGAGAAAATTACATCAAGAGAGGAATTTCATGTAAATTGTGCTCTCAAATCATATTTCAAGGCAAAACATATATATACATATACATATAATTTTTAAGTCACTTTGGGGGAAAGCCAAAAGGCTAAAACAATATCATATAAAGCTTCTAAAACATGAATATGCACTTGAATTCAAAAACTCCTTTCTTAAAACATGATTTCTATGCCCATGAGAATTTAGGAAAACCCCGAGTACCTTGTTCTCCACGAATTTTGGGTGTTTATCAAAGCCTACGTCGAGAGGATTCCAGATCTGAAATTATCTTCCAAAACCAATGGTTGAATCTTGAGTTATTTGGGATTTTGTTTGAAACCCTAAAGGGTGTTCTTGAGAGAAAATTAGAGAAAAGGGGTATATTTTGCTGAATTTGGAGCTGAATCAGATGTTATAGACGAAATAGGGGTGAGGTGAAATGACTAAAATGCCCCTAAGAAAACAAGAAAAGTCAAAACTATCCCTTAGTTGACAAACTGATAGGATGAAGTAAAACGGATATAACTCCTTACTCCGTTGTTGGATTTGGATGAGACCGGTTGCATTGGAAAGAGAACAAAAAGATCTTTCATTTGATAGGTTGCAACTCTCCCAGTTCATTATATTCAGAGAGTTATGATCGTTTGAAGTTGACCTTGAAAATCTAAGAAAAACAGAGTGTTTTCGTCACCTGAAACCATAAGTATGCGCCGCCCTTTGCATCGCATAGACTAGGATAGGCGCCGCCCTTTGCATTGCCTAATTTTGTATATGCGCCGCCCTACGCATCGCATAAGTTTTCATATGCGCCGCCCTATGCATCGCATATATTTGCATAGGCGCCGCACTATTCATTGCCTATATGTGCGTATGCGACATACTCAACTTTGAAAGGTCATAACTTCTTCACCGGGTGTCCGTTTTAGGCAAATTTGGTATCGTTGGAAAGATTATTCAATTATATACTATTTGATATATAGTAGGCCACCCAGTTCATCGTATACAATGAGTTATGGTCAATAGAAATTGACACAAATTACAATGTCCACTAAAACTTAATCGATCGAAATGGTTTTAACTCGTCCTTGAGTTGAAGGACTTCTATGGTATAAATTCGTGCTCAAATGGATTTCACATACTACAAAATTGATTTACATGACAAATTGGCATAGGATTTATGGCTTTTGGACTATCAACGCATAAGAGTCATGGTCTATATTGTAGCCCGAAATGCGGGGCGTTACACATACATAGAAGATACTATTAATCTCACACACACAAGGCACATGGTCGACTTAATTGGAAGTAATATATACTCTCGACCCAATAAGTGAAGGAATTGAACCACAAAATATCTCATAATGAGTCACAACTAGAGTCTAAACGTCTCAATAGTCACAATTGTTCATATACTCTTGTTATAATCTCATGCTGCCTATCAAAATAATTTCATGCGAAGCTAGAAAAAAAATTAAAAAGAAAAAATTTTAACTACTAAAAAAACAAAACGAAACAAAAATGAAACAAAAGCAAACAAACATACAAAACAAACAAAGGTGCAAACAAAGAAGTATAGCATGCGATTCTGCCACCCCACACTTAGACGGGACACTGCCCTCAGTGGAAAATAAATTAGAAGAACCTGGTTAGTCAGACTCTTCATCAATGTCGGGGGTCATACCACCTTCGTCTGAATCATCATAAGAGTCGTCGTCAGAGTTCTCCTCCTCATCAGAATCAGGCAAGCGTCTATCATCATCAGTCGGCACATCATCGTCTAGAGGTTCCTCAAAATATACCCCCACTCCACACATCTCCCGTGCATGCCTGTTCATTGGGTAGTCGTGGTCCAGCTGTTGGAGCTCTTCAGCAGTTGGAATACGTCCACCACTCATCATAGTGAATCGTGTCATGCCATAGAGATGACGGAAGAAACTGTCGTCACGAGCATGTCTCTCCGCAGTAGTAAGGTTGACTCCATGAGTTGTTTCAGCATCTTTGACCTTGGTGAGGTCAACCTTCTTTGGGTTATGTGGGAGTTTGTGGTCAGCTGGTTCCTCTTCGATATCCTCCTTCCGCAATATTGCTGTCAACAAATTGCCGAATGTGAAATGGGACCTTTTGTGGAGTCTGGCCTTCCTCATGGTAGATCGAATGATTGCCCCAAAGTTGATAGGGACATTCGTCATCAAATCATAGACCAAACACACTCTATCTCTCGATATCTTGGTGTATTGAGTCCCAGGAATAAGACATGAGTTGACAATACGCATCCAGATTCTTGCTTCCCTATTTAGTGGAGCATAGGGGAAGGTGTTGTGTCGACCTGTTTCTTTATGTCTGCCCCACCTTGCCATTGATCTGCTTCCACAAAGCGTGTGTCGTATCGCTCTATAAGGAGGACTGCTGTACAGTTCTTTGAATGGTGCTGTGTCGACCGAAGGTAAGCCAAGAAAAGAGTTGATCCATTCCGCGGTGAGCTGTAACACTTGGCCTCGAATTTTGACTTCATTGCCTGTTGTGTCGGCGACCAGTTGGCATAAAACTCTCTTGTTAAGTCAAGATTGCACTCTCCCATGTCGCGGAAGATGAAATCCAGCTTCAAAGCCATTATTTTTGCCAACATTCGCGCCTCCTTCTTTGCTAAGGTCTCCTTGTTGATCAAGTCGACGTGCACATATTTTCTTTCTTTGTTGCTGATGTACCATGCTTTGGCTTCTTCCTCAAAGACCCATTTTATTCCGAACATTCTGCGTGGTAGGTGCGCTGAGGATGATTCTCCTTGGTCTTTTCGACTTCTCTTTTTGCCCTTTTGGGACGTGGTAGCCTTCTCCTTGCCTTGCCTCGCTTTAGGTGCCATTGTACCTGAGAATAGAAATAATGTTAGTTGCAGCACAATCTCACTTGATACAATCTATATGCAAGAACTAGGGGTACCACCCCACACTTAGTTTTGTTGCACAAATCAGTGAGGTGAACGTAGTCGATTTACTCAGATTTCGTCGACATACATTTTAGGATTGTGTTCCGACAAGAAAATCAGCATTGTATCACTTAATTGCAGCCTTTGGACTACTTTCATGGTAGATATATCATCACCACGACATAGGGGTTATCTCATGGAATCGTTATTCTTACAACAAGCACAACCTCCTAAGTCGATAGGCACTATAATCTTATCCCGATGGCCGGGATAGTCTATTATGTTAGCATCCAAACAACACTCTTAAGCAATATTCATAGCCATATATATTCAGCAAATATCATAACAATGCTTTCGAAACAAAATTCAAGTCGGAAACAAGTCAAGAATTCCCTACGTATATGGTCACTCACATGATTTTGCAACAACAATCCAAACACATGAACATCACCACCAATCTCACATGATTTAGCAATTTATAATAAGCATAGAAACGTAGTACTTACGATAAATAGATGAAGAATAAGAGAGTACTTACTTGCTTGAAGCTTGTGGAGAAGTTGTTGTGAATTGGAAGAGCAAAAGAAGAAAATTTTGAGAAGATTTGGAGGGTTATGCGGCGCCTTTAGGGTTGTTTCTAATGTGGTTGTGTTATAAAACTAAGTCCCCTTTATATAGGAAGAGTATGGGTCGGGTTATGACCCATTTACAATCGGATTTGGGGACAAAAACACCACATATGCAGCGCATATCACTTGGCATATCAATGACATATGCGGCGCATTGTCTATGGCATAATGGGACATATGCACCGCATAGTCTATGGCATTTGTAGACATATGCGCCGTATAGTCTATGGCACATGAGATACTGAGACCAAATGCCATAGCATAGGCGGCGCATAGTCAAAAGCATACCTAGGAATAGGCGGCGCATAGTGTATAGCACACTAGATTCCGAGTCCTTAGGCTATAGAATAGGTTGTGCATCGTTCGTGGCCTATTTTTACCAAGGCCTAGCCTTCCTCGAAGCCTATTTTGACGTGAGAAAGGCTCAATTCATAGCCTTATGCATCACCATTCCTAACTTACCGATGTTACCATACAATGCGTCCAAATCGTCGATTGAGATCAATCTGCTCGTCGCATACTTCTTGCACCTATATTTGCTCAAAAACAAATGAACACGATTAGTACGATGGGTTGCCTCCCACCAAGCGCCTTAGTTTTGGTCGTGGCATGACTCTTATTTTTGGATTTTTCTTTTATCAAAACAAAACAAGTACTAAAATGATAAAACGATAAAACGATGAAACGATGGAACGATGGGTTGCCTCCCATCTAGCGCCTTATTTATTGTCGTGGCTCGACGTAATAATCTCGAGTACTTAGACTTCGTCAAGATAAGTGATGGCCATGTCATTTATCGAGTCAGGAGGACCGATATATGGCTTAACACGTTGGCCATTCACTTTGAAGACAACACCATCATTGTCTTCCAATTCGACTACTCCAGACGAGTAGACTTGGATGACTTTAAATGGACCAGACCATTTCGATTTTAGATTACCTGGGAAGAGCTTAAATCTGGAGTTGAAGAGTAGCACCATGTCACCCTTTTGGAAATTTCGTCGAATAATCCACTGATCATGATACTTCTTCATCCGCTCCTTGTATAAATTTGATGTTTCATATGCATGGAGATGAAATTCATCTAGTTCGTTCAGCTTCTCCAACCTCAGGTTCTTCACATCATCATAATTCAGATTCAAGTGCTTCAATGCCCACAATGCCTTGTATTCAAGCTCGATGGGTAGATGACAAGCCTTCCCATAAACTAGCTGATAAGGTGACATGCCAATGGGTGTCTTGAATGCAGTCCTATACGCCCATAGTGCATCATCTAGCTTTCGAGACCAGTCCTTCCTATTCGCATTAACCGTCTTGGCAAGGATTTGCTTGATCTCATGGTTGGAAACCTCAACTTGTCCACTGGTTTGGGGATGATAAGGCGTAGCTACCTTGTGTTGCTTGACTCCATACTTGGCCAATACAAATTTGAATAGCTTGTTGCAAAAGTGAGATCCTCCATCACTTATGATAGTACGAGGTACTCCAAAGCGAGAGAAGATATTCTTCTTTAAAAATGCTACAACATGCTTTCCTTCGTTGTCGGCCAATGCTACAGCTTCCACCCATTTCGATACATAATCCACAGCAACCAAGATGTACTTCATTCCAAACGAATTCACGAATGGTCCCATGAAATCAATACCCCACACATCAAAGAGTTCTACCTCAAGAATTTTGGACATGGGCATTTCATGGCATTTTGAAATAGCACCTTGCCGTTGGCATTGGTCACACCTCCTCACATAGTCATATGCATCTCTGAATATCGAAGGCCAATAATATCCACTTTGCAATACTTTTCTTGCCGTTCGATTGCCTGCATGATGTCCTCCCACTTGCGAAGTGTGGCATGCTTCCAATATAGTAGGCACTTCTTCATGGGATATACATCGTCGAATGATACCATCCGCGCATCTTCGAAACAAATAAGGCTCATCCCAATAGTAGTGCTGAACGTCATGCATAAACTTCCTCCTTTGGTGGTAAGATAAATTGGAAGGTAACACATTACTCACCACGAAATTTGCAAAGTCGGCATACCATGGTAATTTCTCCATTGTTGTTGCTAGTATCTCCTCGTCAGGGAATGCATCATCAATCTAATTTTCTGGTTGCGCCACATACTCATTCTCAAGTCTAGATAGGTGATCATCCACTTGGTTCTCGCAACCTCTTCTATCTTTGACTTCGAAATCAAACTCTTGCAGCAGCAATACCCATCGAATCAGCCTTGGTTTTGCATCCTTCTTCGTCATTAGATACCTAAGAGTTGCATGGTCTGTATGAACGATCACCTTAGTACCCAATAGATAGGCACGAAACTTCTCAAACGCATACACAACCGCTAAGAGCTCTTGTTCAGTAACAGTGTAGTTCCTTTGTGCTTCATTTAGGACCTTACTTGCATAATAGATAGGATGAAACAATTTCTCCTTTCTTTGTCCAAGAACAGCACCAACGGCTACACCACTAGCATCACACATGACTTCGAACGGGAGCGTCCAATCTGGTGCTACCATGATAGGGGCTTCAATGAGTTTTCCTTTAAGGCATTCGAATGCCTTTAAGCACTCGTCATTAAAGTCAAACTTCGCATCTTTCTCCAATAGTTTGCACAATGGACTAGAAATTTTGGAGAATTCTTTGAAGAATCTACGATAAAACCCAGCATGGCCAAGAAAACTACGAACTCCCTTCACCGAAATTGGAGGTGGTAGCTTCTCGATTACCTCTATTTTTTCGCGATCAACCTGTATTCCTCTTTCGGAGATCTTGTGCCCAAGAACGATTCCTTCTTTTACCTTGAAGTGGCACTTCTCCCAATTCAGCACAAGGTTGAACTCTACACATCTTTGCAATGCCATGCTCAAGTTTGCCAAACATGCTTCAAAAGACTCACCAACAACTGAAAAGTCGTCCATAAATACCTCCAAAGTGTCTTCAACCATATCAGAGAAAATAGACATCATACAACGTTGAAAGGTGGCTGGTGCATTACACAACCCGAATGGCATGCGTTTGATGGCAAACGTACCATATGGGCATGTAAACGTTGTCTTCTCTTGGTCTTCAGGTGCAATACAAATCTGATTATAACCTGAATAACCATCCAAGAAGCAAAACCATCCTTTCCCCGCTAATCGATCTAGCATTTGGTCCATAAATGGCATGGGGAAGTGATCCTTGAGTGTCCAAGAATTCAACTTGCGGTAGTCCATGCATACTCTCCATCCAGTCACGGGCCTGAGTGGAATAAGCTCATTCTTTGCATTCGCGACCACTGTCATGCCTCCTTTCTTGGGAACACATTGCACAGGACTTACCCATGTACTATCAGAGATAGGGTATACAACTCCTGCGTCTAACCACTTGATAATCTCCTTCTTCACCACTTCTTGCATTGGTGGGTTTAATCGCCTTTGATTTTCAATGGTGGGTGTGCACATTTCTTGAAGCTGAATTTTATGTGTGCAAATCCCAGGTGGAATACCAATAATATCCGCAATGGTCCATCCAATCTAATATACTTGCGTAAGATTGCAATAAGAGCTGCACTTTGTTGCTCACCCAAATCGGCTACCACAATGACTGGAAGAGTGTTTCCTCTTCCTAAGAATGCGTACTTCAAATGGCTTGGCAGCTCCTTTAATTCTAACGTGGGTGGTTCTTCAATAGATGGCTTAGCTGGTGGTGAAGGTCGATTTTTGAGATCAAGATCCAGCTTCTTGGGAGTATAACGATATGTTCCTAATCCCGATAGAGCACAAATAGCTTTTTCAGCATCCTCATTCTCTCCTTTCATGAGCGAAACCTCCAAAGGATCATCAAGAATTTGTTCTTCTTCAAGACGTTCTTCCTCTTCATCAACGGCAACATCAGCCACAGAAAATACACTCAGATCTTTGGGTTGCTTCATTGATTTGCAAACGTCAAAACGAACCACTTCGTTATTGATTCGGAATGAGAGTTCAGTAGCTCTCAAATCTATGAGCACACTTCCCGTAGCAAGGAAAGGGCGTCCCAAGATTATGGGAACCTCTGAATCTGCTTCACAATCCAAGATGACAAAGTCTGCTGGAAATATGAATGAAGATACCTTCACCAAGACATCGCATAGAATACCAACCGGTCGTTTTACCGACCTATCCGCCATAACAAGCCTCATATTAGTTGGTGTAGGATCTCCTAACCCCAACTTCTTGTAGATCGATAATGGCATCAAGTTGATGCTGGATCCTAAGTGACACAATGCTTTAGCAAAGTCCAAAGATCCGACGGTGCAAGGAATCGTGAAAGCTCCGGGGTCGGCCTTCTTCTGAACTATCGATCGGGTAGCAATTGCACTACAATAATGCACATCATCTTTCAGCTCATAACTTGCTGCCCTCTTCTTAGTCAAAAGATCTTTCATAAACTTCGCATACCCAGGCATTTGTTCAAGTGCCTCTACCAATGGGACATTAATGGTCAGCTGCTTCAACATAGTCATAAATTTGCTGAACTTAGTGTCATCGGCCACCTTCTTCAATCTTTGTGGAAAAGGTGGTGGTGGGTATGGAAGTGTTCTCTCCATGGCTTTCTTCTCCTCTTGCTTCTGTTTATCATTTTTTTCAGGCTGCACGTCACTAGGTAAAACATCCTTGACGTTTGAAGTAGTTGTTGCGGCTTCTTCTCTTGTAACGTCACTAGGTGTGGCGTCAATGTCTGCTGCTACGTCAACCACTTGCTTGCCTTTTCCTGAAGTTTCCAGCACCTTACCACTTATGGTAGTGATGGCCATGCATGACCCATCATTCCTTGGGGTTTGCACAGTATCGCTCGGTAAGGTGCCAGCCTTTCTTTGATTAAATGCTGCTGAAAGTTGGCTTAATTTCTGCTCTATTTGCTTGATAGAAGTGGAATGAGAATCAACTAGTTGCTTCATGGAGGACAAATCATCAATCACCTCCTTAACTCCCGCGCTCGTTGCTTCCACTCCTTTCAATAACTTAGCCATCATGTCTTCCATAGAATTAGATGTGGTGGTATCACGTTTACCAGGGGGAACGTACAAACCACTATTTTCATTATTTTTCTTCCAACTACCTTGGTCTTTGCTTCCATATTTATCATAATAGTTCCGACCTTGGTTTCCTTGGGTATTCCCTCGGAAACCCCCCTGATTGTTCAAGTAGTTGGCCTCCTCTTCCGAATCAGATTCGTCTCTTCCTGACGTAATAACTTTCACTTTTTCAGTCTTCCCTAATAGATGCTTTGTAAGAAGATCCATTTGGGTTTTCATGTGCGCCATATCTTGATCACGTTCTTCTTCTCTTCTTCTTTGGTCTGCAGACATGCCAATAGATAAAGTGGGGCTTGCTACCTCAGAATCCCTGGTATGACAAGCTCTACTTTGTTTCGTTATACGATCTAGCATATTGCTTCCTTGACCAAAGGTGAGGTCCATAAAAGATCCTCCAGCCGCATTATCAACCACTGGCTTAGTCACCGAATTCAAAGCTCTGTATAATATCTCCATCAAGTGGTCATTGGTCATATGGTGATTTGGGCACCGCATAAGCTTCGTCTTAAACCTCTCCCATGTTTCGTGGAGGGCTTCAGTTGGAAGCTGTCGAAAAATTATGATCTCATCTCTCAACTGTGCTCTTTTGGATGGCGGAAAGAATCTTTCAAGGAAAACGTCTCTCAATTGCCTCCAATTTGTAATAGAATCAGGAGTCAGCCCATTCAACCATAGTGTTGCCTCCCCAGACAGAGACAATGGAAATAGACGTAATCGAATTGCATTCTGACCAACACCAAGATTGTCAAAAGACTTGCATGTAGAAATAAAGTTGATGAGATGCATATTCGGATCATCGCCTGCTAGTCCACCAAATAATCCCTTGAGTTGCAATAACTGAATCATGGTGCTAGTGATGTTGAACTTGGCTCCGGGCGCTAATGGTGGTGGAATTATAGCTCCAGTGGCTCCGGCACCATCAAGATCATCATCATCGTCGTCTAAAGCTGGCTGCAAAGGTTGGCGATCATATCTATTCCGAGCTTGTCGACCTCTTCTATTGGCAGGTATTGCAGTTTTAGTGACATGCCTTGGGTTTATCAACTCGTCGTCACCTAAATCCTCATCGTCAGGATTTGTTGCTCGCCCAGGATTATCCATGTTTTGTTGTTGGACTTGAGCAGCGGCAAGAACAGCTAATCTCGCTTGCTCATGTTGAGCAGCCATCCTGTCGATTTCAGCTTGTGCCTCCATTGATGCACTGAATAAACCTAAAAAACAAACAAAAAAATAACTAAAAGTAAAAGTACGAGAATCTTTGACCAAAGGGTCTAGTAATTATCACGAACTTGATTGACACTCGTATTCCCCGGCAACGGCGCCAATTTTTGATAACGCTCAATCTACAGCTCTCGTAGGAGTGTAAAGCGGTCGTTTGCAAATATAGAACCCAACCTGGGTTGGGTGTCGATCCCACAGGGAATAGCTTGGCCAACAAGTAAGTAAAATTACTAAACTTTTAGTGCAAGTCTCGTAAGAAGGGTGATTGTAATGTGTAACGAAAACAATAAAGTAAAAGCTGAAAATAGCAGAGTAAAGAGAGATTGTCACGTTGGTTGTAAACAATGAGAATTGAAGCGTTGGGGTTATGTCCACCTTCTGAGGTATACGTCTCTATTGACTATGAGTGTGTAGAATTGTGACATGCATGTGCTTATAGAGAATTGTAGTCGATGGTAAATCCAAGCATCTCTCGACCTGAACAAGGACTATTTCACTTTAACTCTCTCGAGCTTAAAGCGTGTCTAACGGTACGAATTCTCCAAGAGGTTAGTCCAGTTACGACACTAGCTTTTTAATAGGAAAGGGTGTCCTACTACCTTGACATTATCTCTTTTCCAGACAAATAACCTTTCTCTCGAACAAGTTAAATGTTAGACTGGCGTTATTCTATGCGTCTGCAGCCACAAGAATTTGCATTAAGATGAAGAGAATAATGATATAAGCAATATACATGTCTCGAACTCACAAACTCACAGCAATAGATAGTATCTCATTCGGCTTCCATAACCCAAACAGAGAGGTTTAGTTACCCATGAATACGAAGGAGATCACGATTGGTATTGTTATTATATCACGATATTTGGTTGATGGCGTGTGGCTTAGGTGATCGGTGTGTGGCGTGATTCCTTAGCAAGTAACGATTCTCTTGTTGTGGAATTTAAGAATAGAATTAATGGAAAGATTAAAAGAGTTGTAGAATTGTTGTGGTGGAAGAAGAGAGGGATGAAAGAAGATTAATTGTTTAAATGTCTTCTCTCCACTAAGGGAGGAATTGCCTCTCCATTAAGGGAGGACTTCCCTCTCCACTAAGGGAGGACTTGATTAAAATGTCTAGCATGATAGGGTATTTATAATACTCCTATCCTACTCCTACTATGCTAATGAAATAAATAACCAAATCCTACTAAACTAAGGAAATACTTAACCCATTTGTACTAGGTTAATGTAACATTCTCCTAATCCAAATAAACTAATGAAATACATAACCCAATTGTACTAGGTTAATGTATCATTGTCAAAATCCGGCTTTGTGTCTGTAAGTCCCCAAAGACTTCAGAATTGCTGTTTTAGCCCGGGACAGATTTTCCATGCAACAGTTTTGGTCCAGGTCCCCAGAGTCTTCAGAAATGATGTTTTAGCCCGGGACAGATTTTCCATGCAGCAGTTTTGGTCCTTAGGCGTGTAAACTCCCTTTCCTTCCTTCGTGAGCTTTCTTTTGCGTCAAGTAAGCCATAAAATGCTGAATTTTGCATCATTTATACCTGAAACTTTACTAATCATGTTCGTTAGCTCATTTATAGGAAAAAGGACTAAAAGTGCATGAAATATATAATTTGTTCTCAAAACTAGGCTAAAATATGGGCAAAATATATTGATATAGGCGCGTAAATTCGCCTATCATCAAATTGCTACCTTAATTTGCTCTATTTATTTTCAAATACAAGCCTTTTGAAGATTGGGAAATCTTTTGAAAATATCCTCTATTTCTTTCGAATAGGAAAGCACGAGGATCTCTAATACTCTCAATTTCTCTAAATTTGAATCCTATGCTATCAGTATTGGTTCATACATATCCATATAATAGAAAGAACAAGCATTAGTGGACAACACTCACAACTTTACAAGATCCCAAATTCTCGGTAATAGAACCAAGGTTGATCCTTTGTTAGTCACTAACAGGGTTTCTAGATTCCAGAGGTTTGAGAAAGACGAAGGAAAAGATTTAACTCAAATGATTCAGCATGCATATTTCATGCAACAAAGATTTTTTCACCATCATAAAAGAGGGAATCAGTTCCTATACTCTAAGAAGCCTGATGTCTCTTAGGTGACATGCATCAGGAAGACGATCTTCCATCTTGTCTCTGGTTTTCGCCAAAGAATAGAGGTGCTTACAAGAATGCCTTTCCATTTTTGAATCGAGCAGGAATTGTTAGGCCCGAAGTGCTCCTTATTATAAACAATGGTCACTATGCATGGCATCAAATCTGAAGAAGAAGATAGATCACCTGAGCTTATCCTGCCAAAAAACTTCTCCTCTCTTGCTTTTATCAAACAAAAATCGTGCACAAGATCATGTAGCTGGCAAGTCGGGCTATCACCTATCTCATTGAAAGCAATTACCAAGCTACTGGAAATTAAATTATCCAAGTAAATTTCCATCACTTCTTCCAAACTCTTCATCCCCGTCTTTTCAACAAGCCCTTCAGCACGCCAATACATTTTCAATGCAACTCTCTCAACTACAGTGTCCTTTCGAAAACATGGAAGGTAAACTAAGCATGGCTTCAGGTGATGATATAAATGGTCATAACTTAATTCTATGACCATCACATCAACTTAACTGTTAAAGATAAAGGAACTCAATTATTTCGAACTTCAAGCCAAACAAACTTTTTCTTTTCCTTCGCTGCAATGACTCCAGCAATCAGGTCAACCACCAAAGGAAGTCCCTTACAATTTTGGACAATTTCTTTTCCAACATCCAATAGTTCATCGGGGCAACTCTCATTCCCAAATGCCCTTTTCTCGAATAACTCCCAACTTTCTTCAGGTCTTGGCATTCGAAGGTTAAGAGGATCAGTGTTGCACTTTCCATGAAAAGCCACTTTCTTTTCTCGAGTCATCAATATAATTCTACTTCCTTTCTCAACTTTAGGAAAAGGTCTGGTCAACTCATCCCATGTAGTAGTATCCCACACATCATCTAACACAATTAGGTACCTGTAACGCCCCGCATTTCGGGCTACAATATAAACCATGACTCTGATGCGTTGATAATCCAGAATCCATAAATCCTATGCCAATTTGTCATGTTAATAAATGTTGTAGTATGTGAATCCATTTGAGCACGAATTTAGACCATAGAAGTCCTTCAACTCAAGGACGACTTAAAACCATTTCGATCGATTATGTTTTAGTGGACATTGTAATTTGTGACAAATTATATTGCCCATAACTCATTGTATATGATTAACTGGGTGGCCTACTATATACCAAATTATAGATAATTGAATAATCTTTCCAACGATACCAAATTTGCCTAAAACGGACACCCGGTGAAGAAGTTATGACCTTTCAAAGTTGAGTATGTCGCATACGCACATATAGGCGATGAATAGTGCGGCGCCTATGCAAATATATGCGATGCATAGGGCGGCGCATATGCAAATATATGCGATGCATAGGGCGGCGCATATGCAAAATTAGGCGATGCAAAGGGCGGCGCCTATCCTAGTCTATGCGATGCAAAGGGCGGCGCATACTTATGGTTTCAGGTGACGAAAACACTCCGTTTCTTTCAGATTTTCAAGGTCAACTTCAAACGATCACAACTCTAGGAATATAATGAAGTGGGAGAGCTGCGACCTATCAAATGAAACTCTTCGAGTTTTCTTTCCACTGCAACTGGTTTCATCCAAATCCAACATCTGAGTAAGGAGTTATATCCGTTTTACTTCAGCCTGTCAGTTTGTCAACTGAGGGATAGTTTCGACTTTTCTTGTTTTCTTAGGGGCATTTTAGTCATTTCACCTCACCCCTATTTCGTCTATAACATCTGATTCAGCTCCAAATTCAGAAAAATATAACCCTTTTCTCTAATTTTCACTCAAGAACACCCTTTAGGGCTTCAAACAAAATCCCAAATAACTCAAGATTCAACCATTGGTTTTGGAAGATAATTTCAGATCTGGAATCCTCTCGACGTAGGCTTTGATAAACACCCAAAATTCGTGGAGAACAAGGTACGCGGGGTTTTCCTAAATTCTCATGGGCATATAAATCATGTTTTAAGAAAGGGGTTTTTGAATTCAAGTACATATTCATGTTTTAGAAGCTTTATATGATATTGTTTTAGCCTTTTGGCTTTCCCCCAAAGTGATTAAAAATTATATGTATATGTATATATATGTTTTGCCTTGAAATATGATTTGAGAGCACAATTTACATGAAATTCCTCTCTTGATGTAATTTTCCCTTGTTTCACATGATATAGATTGTTTTGAAATAAGTCTTGAAAAATCATGATATGAAATGCTTTGGCTTTCCTATGTTTCGAATACGATTTTGAACATGAAAGAGAGGGTTGTAAATGTTGAATATACATATAATGAAAGACTGCATAATTTTGCCAAAAGCACATGACCACCATATGTTTGATGAAAGTTTTTGCATGGTTTTGACTTGAGTTTCGGAACATGAAACCTTTTATGCAAATTACATGTTTAGGTGGTCTGAAACTATGCTTTTATGAAAGATCGTGCTTAATGCATTATGGCTCAGAAATAGAACCTGCAGGTCTTGGTATGACGATACCAACTCAGATAAATGCCATATCAGACTCAGACTAACAGACTTTTCAGAATAGTTCAGAAATCAGACTTTCATGATCTAGAAATTTCAGAATGTTGCATATACAGAAAAGGTTAAAAAATGGGCATACAGAGATGTTAGGTGGTTACTAGAGGGCTTGAGTTCAGACAACTCTTTGCCTAAAACCGTGGTTTGCCGACCCGGGTATATTATTATGCGCTGACTTAAATGTCCTGTGGCGTATCAGAATCAGAAACTCCAACTCTTGCGGCACACTTGGGTTGGGGGCTTCCCCGCCGAGTCAATGGCGGATTTCATACAGCCCGTGGAATTTTCAGAAATGTAGGGGATACCACCTAACTCAGAAGTAAAACACAGATCATGATTTGAAATGAACAGACAGGTTGCATGTTTTCAGAAAGTGCCCATGTATTTTTCAGAAATAGTTTTATACAGGATGTCTTGATGAAAAATTGCTTTCACTTATATATATGTATGTATGTTCCATTATGCTATTTTTGGATTGCTTCGCGTGCCAGTACTTTTGTGCTGACCCCCCCCCCCCTCCTTCCAGATTTTGAGGCACAGTCTAGGGGTCCAGCTACTCAGTAGACATTCTCGGGCTTGCAGACTTGATCTCACAGTGGTGAGCCTTCTATTATTCGGAAGGCCTAATTATGTCAGACATTATCTTATTTATTATGTTTTGGTCTACTGGGGGCCTTGTCCCAGTTTCTTTTCAGACGAATGTTTATGTTCTTAGTAGAGATTTCGCAGACTGATGTCAGATAGTATTATTCAAAAATGTTGCAGAACTTGACCATGTTTTTCGTACTCAGTTTCAATTCCGCATTTTATTATGATTATGAATGTTGTGCATGATAACCAGATAGAGAATGGGTGTTCCGGGCCTTCATGGTTTGGGATGCTCGTCACGGCTAGGGCCTAGGCTTGGGTCGTGACAAATTTGGTATCAGAGCACGGTTCATGGTCCCAGGGTGTCTGCGAAATCACGTCGGTAGAGTCTTATTTATGGGTGTGTAGCGCACCACACTTATAAGCATGAGGCTACTAGGCGTTTAGGAATGTCTCTCTTTCTTCATGTTCTAGTTCGTGCAATAGAGTCAGAATGTTCCTCTTTCATACTCTTATTCGTGCTATGATGTCGCCCATATGAAAGTAAAAAGTCATCCCAAATTCTTTCCTTACTCTAATGTCCTCAGATATGTATCATTATTGAGATGATTCAAGTGTAGAAGTTTAGAATCTAATTGGTATGGTCCTTTTTGATTGAACCATATAAGAGTTAAAATTTATGCAAGGACTTGAGAAGAGTCCGTTAGTGCTTCAATGTGTATTGATTCTGATGTAGACATTGATCTTAATGGAATCGTGCTTTTCAGCTTCAGGTATTAATTGCATTTAGTCCCTTTCAAATTATGTTACAGATGTCTTGCTTAAGGGAGGATGATGTGTAGTAGAATGTTGGAACTGTATTTCCACCCAAATAGTAGTATGCGTTAAAGTGTTGTTGTCATGACCTATTGTTTGTGAAATTAGACCAAGAAGTTGGTGATGTGAAGTCACAAAGTTAGAAATCAGAGTGAGGGTGACTTTTGTGTAAATGAATATTTTAGTTGAATAACCGATGTTTGAGAATGATTTACCCCACCCCCCTTTTGGTGATAGACTAATGTGGTGACTAGTAGCATGTGTGGATGGTATGGTAGTCCGTGGAGGAAGTGTTTGACTCCGATTTTATTTATACAGAGTAAGATGTGTATTCATAGTTCATTGGATCTTGCGTATTAAATTTCTATCTCATGTAATCTTGTCATCAAGGTGTTGATAAAAAAAAAAGTCTAGTGAAGCCGTGTAGGGCTCTTTCGATTCACTAGCATAGTTGACTTGTCATTCATTTCATTTTCTTGTTCAAAATACAAAATCAAAGTCTAGTGAAGCCGTGTGAGGCCTATTTCGATTCACTAGCAACTTGTTGTCCAACTTGTTGTTCTTGTGTTGGTTTAATAGATGTATATCTGAATTTGTTTGAATGAGATTGAGTTGGTGAAGAGGTGATTCGTCCTTGTGTGTTGTTTAGTAGATGGTAGAGAAGGAGTTGTTAGTTAGGATGATTTGTAGGTTGCTTGAAGTGTGAAAATGGCTATATTAGCCAGTAAGTTGTAAGTATAGACTCATGGTTGTTTCTGGAACTTGAAGGTAGTCTAAATGTATTCTTGAGTAAGTAAGCGTGACGTGAGAGGCCTTATAAGTGGATAAGATTGTATGGGGTTATAGTATAAGATTAATGTCGATCATGTCTATTATGCGACCTTACCCATTGACCTTCTTTTCCTTGTTAGTTATAAACTAGTACTACTAGTAAGAAGCTATGTAGTAGATTTTTGAGGTATAGTAGTAATGTTATAAAGGTGCTTTGGTCGTGGATAGTATCTAGATAAAATCAACTATTTGGGGTAGAATGTCCCAATTTGATGGACTAGTAAATTATGTTGTATTCTTCATAGGTGGTATTTACTGAATAAAACAAGTATGAGCTGATGCCTATGATGCCTTACAGCATGTATTTACAGTACCTGAAAGTCCCTAAGTCAACAAGGTACAAAAATGCAAGCTATACAATTATCAACTACAAGCTGAAAATCTGAAAATCCTGCACATGCATGCTGAAATTTCTGCACATGCTTGCCAACCTTTGTGGACCTTTTAAAGTGGAAAATTTACAGTTTCATACCAGCCCATGTGAACTTCCTAAAGTCTAATAAATGTGTTGCTAGCCTATTTTAACCATCTGGAAGGTTCTGCAACGTTGGCAGCAATACGGAGCATTTATCGAAGCCCCGCCAAGCTCGAAAATGCGCCCGAATAGTCCGAAACATGCCAAAAACGTGAGGAGTTTAATAGGTTGTCACGTTGAGTGTCACAATGTGGTTGTAAAAATAGTGACTTAAGATTATGATGTATGTTTTGTAAGAATTATGTGTAAGGTTGGGTTGTGAATCATGCATAGCACTAGATATTAAGTTTGAACAGTTGATGTCCATGAAGGTGGATGTGAAGATTTCTTGGTTAATGAATACTAGTTTTATGAAAGTAATCTAATAGGCTTGAATGGTGTATGCAAGAGCCTAAGTTTATTTGATTCGTAGTGAAGTATGATGTTGCATAAATAATGTAGAAGTAGGCCCAAGGTGATCTGAGGTTGCGGTATTTTCTAAGGCTATTACACATTTTGTGTGACGAGTGGTACCGTTGATTTTCCAGGTGAAGAAAGACTAGTTAGATGGTATATGGTGTTCTAAATATTCAAGTTAAGGAGTTTTGATTGATAGTGTTGAGCCTTTTGATATGATCTTGATTCTCATAGTAGAGAGATGTAAGTTTGGAGTCACGATATTGATAGGCTATGTCGGAAGTAGTATGATTCATTGAAGGCTTGGTGATATCCTTGTTGAGTGCTAGATTCTAAGTTTGAGTTTTTTAAGGTTGAACTAATAGAAATAAGGGTTAAAGCACTAGAGGGTGTGCACTCCGACTATGGGGATACTCATGAAGACCCGAAGTTAGTAAGTGTGCAAGTATTATATGATGACTGCTGGGCCTATAGAATGATAAAGTGTATCTCAGAAGGTAGTTTAATAGTGTGTTTTCCACTTTCAGGTGTAGTCATTTGGGTTAAGTGCCATGATATGCTTGTATTGTAATTTTTCAGACCCCAGAGTGCAGTGAGTGTACTTCAGTTTAAAGTCTAGTAAGGGATCTCCCAAACTTAATATCATGGCTTGAAGCTAAGGGGGAGATGATAGAGCGAATAACCAAGCCAGGCCTTCAGATTCTAGTCGTGATGTCCTGATGATATAGAATGTCAGAAAGTGAGGGTGAGACTCAACCCATTCTTGTCTCAGTATATTTTTTTTCAGTTATCCCAATATCTACTCACGCCTTACGTTTCAGTCCAATGATCAAAATTCATGTTCATGTATATGATAGAGAATCACGTGCTCTTCCAGATTCCTAAATGAGGAACTTCAGTTCATTCAGCAGTTGGGATCACATTCCATATGTTATGAACCCTAA
The DNA here is from genome assembly GCA_030864225.1 of Capsicum baccatum var. pendulum. Taxonomy (NCBI): domain Eukaryota; kingdom Viridiplantae; phylum Streptophyta; class Magnoliopsida; order Solanales; family Solanaceae; genus Capsicum; species Capsicum baccatum. Next base: position 236,512,225 of record CM061555.1, on the reverse strand, counting down.
ATTGAGGTCATGCAACTCATGATTCATGTATTCACGCTTTATAGTGTGCTCAGTTCCCATAATTCATGCTATACTCTTTATGATGGGCGAAATATAGTCCATAGCCATGTATGCCTCAATTCAGATTTTTCTTTGATAAATCCTTGATATTGATTTGCTATTCCTCAGGCCTCAGTTAAGTTTCAAAGTTTCATATAATTTCCTTCCATGCTTCAACATCTTAAGTTCTAATCTTTAGCGACTCCTCTTTATGTGATGATAGTGGTGATGAGAAAATGTTTCTTGTTGATGGAAGATCAAGTATTCATGTTTTAGATAAGGCCATAATGTGAAGTAAGGTTGGGGCCAAGTCTTTGATGCATGTGATGCTTAGATGAAAGGTGTGTGTATGTTCTTGGGGTAGCATGTGGGAGCTATATCGATAGATGGTTAGTAGAATATGTGAAGTGTATCTTTAAGGGTGTTTTCCTTGCAGTCCATATGTGGTAATAAAGATAAGATTGAATGACATGTTGGAATTTATGTGGAGGAACACAATATGTGCTAGTAAATCCATAGTAAAGAGTTTAGAATTAGTCATTGAAGTGGTAAGTCACTTTATGCTTAGGGTGTGATCTTTAAAAAGATATAGAAGGTTGAATCTTTTGGTCTAGACTTGTGTCGAGGAGTGGCATGTAGTATTTTGTGAGGTGGAGTTAGGCCTGATCACGGTGAAGAGGATTTAAGTTACTATAGACATTAGTAGAAAGACTTATAAATGCCAATGCGAGAACAAATAAGTTGAATCGAATGAATGTGGTATCTAAGGGAAATAGTACAGTTAAGGGAGTATTCGAGGAGTGTGCTAAGCTTGAAAGTAAGAAGTTTCATTGCCAAAGGTCTGGTAATTCTATCCTAATTTCGGAGTTATATGTCTATATTCCAGACTGCAGAGCAGTGTCAATGTTGTGATTTCCTCAGTGGGATGTCTTGTGTAATCCATACCCAAGATTTGTGGCTAGAACTTTTTTTTTTACGAAGAGTGTTGATAAGATACTCCAGATTGGGTATAAGTTTCCTGTATAGTTCAGTCTGTTCAGCCAACAAATCAGTTCAATAGTCAGAAAGTCAAATTCCCATGATTTGTTGCTTGACTTTTCAATTAATCATGCTACCCGAATTCTCAGATATGTTACTATTCTAAGATTGAGTATACTAGTAGTTGCGGGTATAATTCAGTTCATGGGTCATGTACTAGATTCTAGAGGTTCAGTTATGAATCAAAATCGTAGGTGTCGTGTGCATTTCCTCCATTTTCTGAGTATCTTAGTGAATAGAACACTCATAGAGAGATATAGGATCCCAAGGGGGGAGATACCCCATTCGGTTGCGTGCATAGATTCTTATTACAAGCTTCGCATCAATTGTTATCGCATATTCAGTCATACGTTCTTATGTCAGTTCAGTTAGATATGCCTGCATTAGAAATGCATGTTCAATAGAAAAAGTTCAGCTTATCAGTGTATTCAGTCCTGCGCTAATGAAGACGACTCAGACACAGACCCGTGCATCAGATATGCATGTCCGGTATAAGAATTCAGAACATCTTTAGTTCCAGTCTTATAGTCATGATTCAGATCAGTGTATTCTTTATTAGAATACATGCCGTGCCTGCGTTATTCCATACCTTTAAGGATTCAACAAGTTTCTATCCATCATTCGGGGACGAATGATCCCAAGGGGGAGATAATGTAACGCTCCGCATTTCGGGCTACAATATAGACCATGACTCTGATGCGTTGATAATCCAGAATCCATAAATCCTATGCCAATTTGTCATGTTAATCAATGTTGTAGTATGTGAATCCATTTGAGCACGAATTTAGACCATAGAAGTCCTTCAACTCAAGGACGACTTAAAACCATTTCGATCGATTAAGTTTTAGTGGACATTGTAATTTGTGACAAATTCTATTGCCCATAACTCATTGTATATGATTAACTGGGCGGCCTACTATATACTAAATTGTAGATAATTGAATAAGCTTTCCAACGATACCAAATTTGCCTAAAACGGACACCCGGTGAAGAAGTTATGACCTTCCAAAGTTGAGTATGTCGCATACGCACATATAGGCGATGAATAGTGCGGCGCCTATGCAAATATATGCGATGCATAGGGCGGCGCATATGCAAATATATGCGATGCATAGGGCGGCGCATATGCAAAATTAGGCGATGCAAAGGGCGGCGCCTATCCTAGTCTATGCGATGCAAAGGGCGGCGCATACTTATGGTTTCAGGTGACGAAAACACTCCGTTTCTTTCAGATTTTCAAGGTCAACTTCAAACGATCACAACTCTAGGAATATAATGAAGTGGGAGAGCTGCGACCTATCAAATGAAACTCTTCGAGTTTTCTTTCCACTGCAACTGGTTTCATCCAAATCCAACATCTGAGTAAGGAGTTATATCCGTTTTACTTCAGCCTGTCAGTTTGTCAACTGAGGGATAGTTTCGACTTTTCTTGTTTTCTTAGGGGCATTTTAGTCATTTCACCTCACCCCTATTTCGTCTATAACATCTGATTCATCTCCAAATTCAGAAAAATATAACCCTTTTCTCTAATTTTCACTCAAGAACACCCTTTAGGGCTTCAAACAAAATCCCAAATAACTCAAGATTCAACCATTGGTTTTGGAAGATAATTTCAGATCTGGAATCCTCTCGACGTAGGCTTTGATAAACACCCAAAATTCGTGGAGAACAAGGTACGCGGGGTTTTCCTAAATTCTCATGGGCATATAAATCATGTTTTAAGAAAGGGGTTTTTGAATTCAAGTACATATTCATGTTTTAGAAGCTTTATATGATATTGTTTTAGCCTTTTGGCTTTCCCCCAAAGTGATTAAAAATTATATGTATATGTATATATATGTTTTGCCTTGAAATATGATTTGAGAGCACAATTTACATGAAATTCCTCTCTTGATGTAATTTTCCCATGTTTCACATGATATAGATTGTTTTGAAATAAGTCTTGAAAAATCATGATATGAAATGCTTTGGCTTTCCTATGTTTCGAATACGATTTTGAACATGAAAGAGAGGGTTGTAAATGTTGAATATACATATAATGAAAGACTGCATAATTTTGCCAAAAGCACATGACCACCATATGTTTGATAAAAGTTTTTGCATGGTTTTGACTTGAGTTTCGGAACATGAAACCTTTTATGCAAATTACATGTTTGGGTGGTCTGAAACTATGCTTTTATGAAAGATCATGCTTAATGCATTATGGCTCAGAAATAGAACCTGCAGGTCTTGGTATGACGATACCAACTCAGATAAATGCCATATCAGACTCAGACTAACAGACTTTTCAGACTAGTTCAGAAATCAGACTTTCATGATCTAGAAATTTCAGAATGTTGCATATACAGAAAAGGTTAAAAAAATGGGCATACAGAGTTGTTAGGTGGTTACCCGAAGAGGGCTTGAGTTCAGAAAACTCTTTGCCTAAAACCGTGGTTTGCCGACCCGGGTATATTATTATGCGCTGACTTAAATGTCCTGTGGCGTATCAGAATCAGAAACTCCAACTCTTGCGGCACACTTGGGTTGGGGGCTTCCCCGCCGAGTCAATGGCGGATTTCATACAGCCCGTGGAATTTTCAGAAATGTAGGGGATACCACCTAACTCAGAATTAAAACACAGATCATGATTTGAAATGAACAGACAGGTTGCATGTTTTCAGAAAGTGCCCATGTATTTTTCAGAAACAGTTTTATACAGGATGTCTTGATGAAAAATTGCTTTCACTTATATATATGTATGTATGTTCCATTATACTATTTTTGGATTGCTTCGCGTGCTATTACTTTTGTGCTGACCCCCCCCCCCCCCCTCCTTCCAGGTTTTGAGGCACAGTCTAGGGGTCCAGCTACTCAGTAGACATTCTCGGGCTTGCAGACTTGATTTCACAGTGGTGAGCCTTCTATTATTCAGAAGGCCTAATTATGTCAGACATTATCTTATTTATTATGTTTTGGTCTACTGGGGGCCTTGTCCCAGTTTCTTTTCAGATGAATATTTATGTTCTTAGTAGAGATTTCGCAGACTGATGTCAGATAGTATTATTCAGAAATGTTGCAGAACTTGACCATGTTTTCCGTACTCAGTTTCAATTCCGCATTTTATTATGATTATGAATGTTGTGCATGATAACCAGATAGAGAATGGGTGTTCCGGGCCTTCATGGTTTGGGATGCTCGTCACGGCTAGGGCCTAGGCTCGGGTCGTGACAGTACCTCTTTCCATACAATTGTTTCCGAAGCTTATCAGCAACATCCATATCATCACTGAACTTCAAATCTGTGTCAGTTACTTGATTAAAAAGTTTCAGCAACAATTAATAGGAACTCTAACATGACATGAATGTTTCGAGTCCCGGAAGTGCTAGGGGTCGTAACAGTTACCATATGCTCTTGTAGATGAATCAGATATTCACTAAGAATGTCTGGACAGGCTTCCAGGAGCTACTTAATGAACAGTCCAACTTCCGCTGAAGTTGATGCTTTCAAATTTGTAAAGCATACTTTCATAACCTCGAGTTCAATTGGGAAAATCTTCATAAGTAGATGAGCTATCTTGAAGACACTAGAGTGTTCTAGAATTAGTTCATCCCAGAGGAAGAGTCCAACTCTCTCAGCCATACGTTAAAACTGAGGTAAGACATATTCAACATTATCATGCTCAATGCAACCATTCAGTATCAACCCATGGAAATCTCCGACATTGCCACAAACATTCTGAAGAATCTCATGTTGAGTCACTAGTGAAGGCATCTGTTCTTCGAGATACTGATGCTTGGATAGATGATGGACATGATGCATGTCGGACTTAAACCCTGTACTGGAGTCCCCATCATACAAAATCGATCGAAGCAGTACTTCAATCCTTCGTCTTTGGGCAGTCATTACAACTTCAAACTGCTCCAAATCGGAATAAGAAAGATGGACGTAAGTACAAATTAATGTCAGCTCAAGCCTAAGCCTTTCAGTTAGATACATGTCAACAACATTTTGATCTTCTTCATTCTTTAACATCTCTATGAAATCCAGAACGTTGACAACGTACTTGCGAAGAGCAGAAAATGACACCTGCAAAATGGCCAAATATTATATCAAAATTTTCATAGCGAACATATATACCATGCAATATTTACTCTATACTGTCAACCAACACATGCACATGTATTTTGGGTGCCTCAAAGGAGAGAGGACTTGATGTTCCTTGTGTCTTACAAGACTTACAACATCAAATTAGCCACACTTTATTCACATTAACAACATCAAAAAGTTCAAGTTCAAGATTAGATTTGGACACTTTTTAGTGTTGGTGAGGAAGAAACAACACTAAAAACACTCTAAACAACAAAAGACTTCAAGATCTAGTCACAAATAAACATGTCTCGTCCAGGACAACAACAAGAACAACAGCTTTCTCGGCCAAGAATAACAAGAACGGGCAGATTACTCCTTTTCTAGAATTTTTTTCAGTTTTTCAACTCTTTTTTTTTTCTTTTTTCTACTCTCAAGCCCAAGATTGATCCTGTTAGAACAAAATCAAAGATGGATTTGATACCAAATGATACACTACCAACATGGATTGTACCAAAACAACCACAAAAATAGTCTACCAACACAATACAAAACCAAGACAAGTTGGAAACAAGTCCAAAACCAAGAATGCTACACAATGAAGAGATAATAACGTGTATAATCATACCAAAACCACAACAACACAACAAGGTGGACAACAATATGATAAGAACAATAACAAAATGAGACAATAACTCATGGATTGAAGATTACAAGATACACAAATGGTTACAATATTACAATGAACAAAGGATAGATAGTTAGACCTTGGTTGGTATAATCTTAAGAACCCAAGAACAGGTGATACTCTTGGACCCTTAACGCTATATGTAACGGTTAACCTAACTCATACGTTGACACAAGAGGGACTTTACCTCCTTTAAACACCAACGTATCAAGCCATGAATGCAACACTAGTGATTCCACACTAGTATCACCCTAATTTTGGGTTGCCTCCTAAAGAGAAGAGAGGAATTGTCTTTCAAAGTGTTATACAACTTACAAATATCATCAAAGTCTAGAACAAAATGACCTATAATGTTCTATTTATACTAGGTTACAACTAGAATACAAAATTACCAAAAGGCCCTTTAATGAAAAGCCTCAAAATGCAGCTCATGGAGTGTAGTGTAGGTTCAGTTTTGGTGTGCGTATTAGGACCTATTTTGCATTTTTCTTGCACACTCCAATCCTGGGGTTCATTACACTTTCACACATCCATCCTCATGGTCATACTTGTATCGGTAATATACTTGGGGTCATGACTTGTTCAACTTTAATTGTAATTCTCTTTGAAGATTTATGTGAACCTTTCATTTATTTGAGTACTGGAATTTGATTTGTTCAACTTCTAGAAGGTATTTTAGTCTTCTACTATGAGTCAAGTTGATAAACAAACACTTATTATCAGTCAAGTTGGTCAAATATTTGAGGGGAGAGCATCTTGGGTATTTTTACGTGGTCCACAACTATTTCACTGAATGATCTAGCTTAAGACCTAATCGGTAAGGCATCCTTATCCCATACCCTAATGTCTATCTAGTAGCTACAACCCTCCGAATCATTACTAGTGTTATAGCTTATTTGCCCTTAGTTATGTAAAGGAATTTGTAGTTTTATAAATGGATAGTCCTTGTTCGTTGACTCAATATGATAATTATTCCCCAAGCCCTCAAAAGGAGTGTGAGTGGGTCAGTTTTCATTTCATGGGAGGGTGGATTAATGAATGACTGCCTTATCTCTATCGATAGAGGAAATAGGTTCCTGAAGAAAGGAAAGCCGCCTCCAATAAAGCTTTCGTATGCTTATGACCAGTATTCTCGGGGATACCTACAAAAAGACTCTATTGGAGGAGATCCAGCAACCAGAAAGACTTATTGGATTGGTTATTCTCCCTCAGAAACAAGAAGTTATAGTTTGAAAGGGAAATCTCAACTACTTGACGCCCATCCGATGCATCCATTATGGTTATATCATATACCTCTTTCTCTTTTCATATGATTTTGCTTCTATACCTGGTGTTGTAGCATTAGAAACTAAATTCTTAATATTGCTACCGTTGGGATAAATCTGACCCCTTCTCCTGTTCCCACCTACGTATAGAGGATATTTTGAGAAGTGCACATAAAACGAATATCGGATTCATCTTAGATGATTTAAGAAGATGCCAGGGTGATATAAGCAGAAGGCTACTAGGCGTTTAGGAAATGATTCCCTTCCTTGTGATTTAGTTCATGCTTCAGAGTCAAGTCAGTATCTTTTGTCGTAGAGAAATAACAGTCTTGCCTCCTCATCGCAATACTAATCAGAGTGCTCAGAATGATGAAGTCCATTCCACCCATAGGATGAGGAAACGTAATAGATCTCCCACTCCAGACATTGTCCCTACTCCAGGAGACCTTCAAGTCCTGACCAGTCCACCTTGGGCTCCACGGACTAATATTCACTGTCCCCTGACTACTTAGAGGGATATTTCGAATGCAAAATTCAGACAATCTTTTCATATGCTGACATAGTTGGTGGCTAGTCAGGACCAACAATTAGAAGATATTGGGTCCGCGCCAGTTATATCTGAAGCTACTAGGGTGGGTCAGTTCATGAGAATCAACCCGCCTAAGTTTACTAGCACTAAGGTAGAAGAGAATCTGCAAGAGTTCATTAATGAAATAGAGAAGATTTTTAGAGTGATGCATGTGGATCAGGTGAAATGTGTTGAGCTAGTGTCTTATCAGCTAAAAGACGTAGCAAACCAGAGGTATAAAGAGAGGGAAGAGGCAAAGAGTGACAGTGCTCAGCCCATAGTGTGGGATGAATTTGTGAAATCTTTTCTGGATCGATTCTTTCCTTTGGAGATGAGGGAAGATAAAGCATAGTAATTCATGAACCTTAAGTAGGGTAAGATTAGTGTTCAGGAGTATACTCTAAAGTTTAATTAGCTGGCCCGTTATGCTTCTGGGATGACAAGTAGTATGAGGGCCCAAATGAGGAAGTTTGCTTCCAGCCTTTCAGATGATCTGGTGCTTGAATGTCAGGGAGCTATGCTAAATAAGGAGTGTGAATTTTCTATGATGAAGTTCACATGGAACAGGTAGAGGAGAAGAAAAAGAATATTTCTGAATCTAGGGAGAAAGAAAGACAGGCAAAAAGAGCCAGATCTGCCGACCATGGTTACAGTCAACCTCAAAGCAGTAAGTGGGGAAATAAATGGTAGAGAAAGAAGAATTGGGGTAATGCAAAGTTTGATGCTAGCGCCCCCATGCCCAGACCACCGGCAGATAGACAATCTCAGGGTTTTTAGACTCACTATGGATCCAGAGCCCCACTTACACAGTCGTAGGGCAGTGTGGCCCAGCAACATCATACTTATCCGCGGTGTGAGACTTATGGAAATAATTATCCAAGGAAGTGTTATTTCGAGGGGAGAAATTGTTATTCTCTTGGCAAGATAGGTCACCTTCATAAAGATTGCCCTTCGGCTGAAGGAAATGCGCGAGAGGGGGGGGAGGGGGCTAAGTCCTAAGCTTCCTGCACGGATCCTCCTCCTAAGTGTGCCCCTTTAGCTGCCGAGAGCGGTTGTAATCGGCTATACACTTTGACTAACTGCCACGAAGAGGAAGCTTCACCAGATGTTGTCATCAGTATGTTATGAATATTTTCATATAATGTTTATGTATTTCTTGATCCTGGGTTTACCTTATCCTATGTGACCTATTGTGTGGCTATTGGTGTTGGGTTTGAGCCAGAAGTTATTGTAGAACACTTTATTGTTTCCACTCTTGTAGGTGATTCTGTTGTTGCTAGAAGGGTGTATAGAAATTGTGTTGTATCTATTCTTAGCTGGGATATTGTGGCAGACCTTATAGAACTTGATATGGTAGACTTTGATGCTATCCTTGGAATGGAATGGCTCCATTCGTGTTATGCTACACTTGATTGCAGGACCCAAAAGGTTACTTTTTCTTTATCGAATGAGTCACCAATTGAGTGGGCAAGAAATTCTGTAGACCTTAGAGGTCACTTTATCTCTTATCTTAAAGCCCAAAAGATCATATCCAGAGGTTGTATGTACTATCTAATCTGTGTAAAAAATTCTAGGGTTGAAAGTCTTCCTCTTTAGTCAGTGCTTGTAATGAATGAGTTTCTAGAAGTCTTTCTTGAAGAACTCCCAGAGATACCACCTGATAGGGAGATAGATTTTGACATTGATGTATTGCCAGACACTCGTCCTATTTCCATTCCTCCATATGGAATGGCTCCCATGGAACTGAAAGAGTTAAAAGAACAGCTTACAGACCTAATAGACAAAGGCTTTATTCATTCTAGTGTTTTCCCATAGGGTGCACCTGTACTTTTTATGCCAAAGAAGAATGGGTTCCTTCGTATGTGCATAGACTACCGCCAGTTGAATAAGGTCACTATTAAAACCAAATATCCTCTTCCTAGGATTGATGATCTTTTTGACCATGTTTAGGGTGCTAAGTGTTTTTCAAAAATAGACCTTCATTTGGGCTATCACCAGTTGAAGGTTAGGGAGTCAGACATTCCCAAAATAGCCTTCCAAACTCGATATGGTCACTATGAGTTCTTAGTCATGTCCTTCGGGTTGACTAACACGCCTACAACCTTTATGGATCTTATGAATAGGGTGTTCCGTCAGTTTCTAGATTTGTTCGTCATAGTGTTAATTGACAATATTCCGATCAATTCCAAAAGTGAGGAACACCATGACAATTACCTTCGAATTATCCTTCAGACCCTTAAGGATCATCAGTTATATACTAAGTTCTCCAAATGTGAATTCTGGAAGAATGTTATTGCCTTCTTAGGGCATATTGTATCTAGTGACGGGATTAGATTGGATCCCCATAAGATTGAGGCACTGAGAAAATAGCGCAAACCCACGACTCAAACCGATATTCGAAGCTTCTTGGGTTTGGCGGGTTATTATAGAAGGTTCATAGAGAGTTTTCTTTTATAGATACTCCGCTCACTAAATTGACTCAGAAAAAGGTGAAGTTTGTGTGGTTTGACTTGTTTGAAAATAGTTTTGAGAAGTTGAAAGACACGCTAACTACTGCTCCTATTTTGAATCTTCCCGAGAGTGTAGATGGTTTTGTGGTATAATGTGATGCGTCCTGTGTAGGACTTGGTTGTGTATTAATGCAACATGGTAAGGTGGTAGGTTATGCATCTAGGCAGTTAAAGGTGCATAAGCAAAATTACCCCGCTCATGACTTAGAGTTAGCAGTTGTGGTGTTTGCGCTTAGGATCTGGAGGCATAATTTCTATGGAGTGCATGTTGATATTTATGCTGACCACAAAAGTTTACAGTATGTTCTCTCACAAAAAGAATTAAACCTCAGGCAGAGGCGTTGGAAGGATCTTTTGAAGGACTATGATATGAGCCTGTATTACCATCCGGGCAAGGCAAATATTGTAGCCGATACTCTCAGCAGGTTGTCTATGGGAAATTTTTCTCATGTTGAAGAGGGGAAGAGAGAGATGGTGAAGGATATTCACAGCCTTAAAAATTTGGGAGTGCGACTCTTAGATTCTGAAGATGGAGGGGTGATTGTTGATGAGATAGCTAAGTCATCCCTTTGTCGTAAAGTTAAAGAGAAGCAGATTGAAGATCCAATCTTGATGCAAATCAATAAAGATGTGGGTCAACAAAAGGTAATGTCATTAGAAATTGGTGGTAAAGGTATTCTAAGATATCAGGGTAGTTTGTGTATCCCGAATATTGATGGACTGCGGGAAAAAATCCTTGATGAAGCACACACTTCGAGGTATGTTGTTCACCCGGGCTCTACTAAGATGTACCATAATATGAAAACTTTGTATTGGTGGAATAACATGAAACATGATGTAGGTAATTTTGTTTCCAAGTGTTTGAACTGTCAGCAAGTGAAGGTAGAACATTTGAGTCCATGAGGTACTTCCCAAGAGATTGCTCTGCCTTTATAAAAGTGGGAGATGATAAATATGGACTTTATTATAGGACTTTCGAATTCCCAAAACTAGTATGATTCTATATGGGTAATTGTATATAGGCTGACCAAGTCAGTGCTCTTTTTGCCAGTCAGGACTAACTATTCAGGAGAGGATTATGCTAAGTTGTTCATTGCAGAAATAGTTCGTTTACATGGGGAACCTCTGTCCATTATATTTGACCGAGGTACGCAATTTTCTTCTCAGTTTTGAAGATCTTTTTAGAGAGGTTTAGGTACCCAAGTGAACCTAAGTACTGCTTTTCACCCCAAATGAATGGGCAAGTGGAACACACCATCCATACCCTTGAGAATATGTTGAGTTCTTATGTGATTGATTTTAAAGGTAGTTGGGTGGATCACTTGCCATTGATAGAGTTCGCCTATAATAACAGTTTCCATTCCAGTATTAAGATTGGTCCTTTTGAGGCATTGTATGGGAGAAGATATTGGTCACTAATAGGGTGGTATGAAGTGGGTGAGATGCAGATATTTGGGCCTGATCTTGTTCGCAATGGAAGATGTGAAGCTTATTAGAGAATGACTTAAGACAACTCAGAGTTGTCAGAAATCCTACGCCATTGTTAGAATGAGAGAGTTAGAGTTTGAGGTCGGATATTGGGTATTTCTGAAGGTTTCTCCCATGAAGATATTTATGCGATTCAGAAAGAAAGGTAAATTGAGTCCTCGCTATATATGACCATATCAGATTTTGAGGAGAATAGGTAGTGTTGCGTATGAGTTAGAATTGCCTGCCATTTTGGGTTCTGTACATTCGGTATTTCATGTATCCTTGTTGAAGAAATGTATTGGAGACCATTCCTGTAACACCCCATAAATTTTTTCGTACACTTATCGCGATAATATGGAGTCCTAAAGACTTGCGTATGGGTTAAATTAAGTTATGGTGTTCAGAAGTATCTCTTCAATAGTTTTATGTGTAGGTATTGGAATAAGATTTCCAACGATATTTAGTTTTCCCAAAACAGAGGAGTATTTCATATAAGCGAGCACATTCGAAATTTCAAAAGGGTGGTCGGGAAGCCTGTGAACAGTAATTCTGCAGGAAAATATCTGCAGCTAGGCACTCCCACTTGAGACGATCATAACTCCTTGTACAAAAAGAACTGTGTGAGCTGCTATATATAGACGAAAATCTCTGAGAGTCTTCTTTCCGATGAAATTGGTTTCATCCAAATCCAACATCTGAGTAAGGATTTATACTCGTTTTACTTCAGCCTCTCAAAACAGATTTGTGTGAACAGTAAATTAGCAGGAAAATACTGAGGCCTGCCAGTTTTTGGGTCAACTTTGAACGATCATAACTTCCTCAATATAATGAACTGGGAGAGCTACCATATATCAACAGAAATACCTTTGGGTCTTCATTCTAATGAAATTGGTTTCATCCAAATCCAACATCTGCGTAAGGAGTTATACTCATTTTACTTCTGCCTCTCAAAACAGATTTTTGTGAACAGTAAATTAGCAGGAAAATACTGAGGCCTGCCAGTTTTTGGGTCAACTTTGAACGATCATAACTTTCTCCATATAATGAACTGGGCGAGCCACCATATATCAAAAGAAATATCTTTGAGTATTCTTTCTAATTCAATTGGTTTCATCCAAATCCAACATCTGCGTAAGGATTTATACGCGTTTTACTTCAGCCTCTCAAAACAGATTTTTAGGGTCAACTTCAAACAATCATAACTCCTTGTAAAGGACGAACTCGGTGGCCTAATTTATATGAAATGAAATCCCTTTTAATTATATTTACAATGATACCAATTTCACCCAAATCCGATATCGGAGCAAAGAGTTATGATCGATTTACTTCAGCCTGTCAAAACTGTCCACTGGGGATAGATTCGGGATTTATTTCAATTTTTAGGGCACAATGGTCATTTTCTATTACCTTTGGACGAAAATTGGTCTTAAAAACCTGCACTTAGCCTCAATTTTATCAGATTTTATCCAAATTTTAGGAAAGGTGAAAACCCTAGCCAATTTCAACCTCAAATATTTTGTGATTCAGCCGTAGAAAATTCAAATTGGTTCCGTAGTTGTGTTCACCATCTCGGAAGCTTCAAGAAGCACCCCATGGTTATGTAAGGAGGATTCTAAACACAAGAGTTCATTGTTAAGGTATGAATATTGTTTATTCTTGATTCTTATCCATGAATAAGTATTGATGAAGGATTATGAGTATTGTCTTGATGTTGGAAGATAACTAGAAACATAGTTATGAATTGTTGTGTATAAATTGTTAGTAGTAAATTATGGAAGTTGTTGTATTGGATTATGGAGGATGAATTGTGGTGATATATCATTATATTAGTGGTTATGTATTCCTACTGATCATGTTGGTATTGGATGGTGATTAAGAAGGGAAATAAAAGCTAAGAGTGATGTTGAGGGATATTTCATGAAAATGCATGATATGTGAATGTAACAAGAGTATAAGAGGATGTATGTAGTACTCTTATTGATGAGCTAAAGGATTACTTCCTAGACATTATTTGGTGAAGTTAATACCTAAATGGAAGGTTTGGTTGCTAATACTAGTTTGCCACAAATGACTTATTGTAGATAAGTGTTCGAAGAGTACGAGAAGTCACTTGTATTGAAGTGGTTATATCAAAGTATGTAAGACATACTCTATCTAATCTTTGGCATGAATAATGACCCATGGCACTCTCAAGTAAGCTTCCAACATTGTCCTATGACACATGACACATAATAACATCATATGATCTTCGACGCTACCAATTGAACTTGTTTTCACTTTTAAGATTTCCGGCTAGTCAAAAAAAATGTCCATATACTATTGTTGACTCCGAAATGGTTTAATGAGGTATCCATGATTCTCTACTTCATTTTCATGATATTGATTACCTATTTACATGTTTTTCCTATTGAGGTATCATGGTTTCAAGTTCCATAAAGTGTGACCACAAAGTAACCAATCTCAAAGATTAATTGAATTAAGAAATGGAATGTCTGTATTTTAAATTGATGATATGATGTATTGTATTAGTACCACTGATCAGTTGGCCATTGTATTATAAAGATTATGTATATATGTTATTCCAGGGGTGGTCCCTGATGTATTGTATTAGTACCACTGATCAGTTGGCCATTGTATGACATATGTTATGTATTGATAAGGATTACGAGAAGTAATGATATGAAAGTAATGTGCAGGTATCCCATCAGTTCTTTTAAGTGTGGTCTACTCATACTGTTTATTCACTGGTATCTGGGTTCTGTTGATCTTTTGTATCTCATCTTGATACTCCCTGCCTTACATACTCAGTACATATTTCCGTACTGACGTCCCTCACGGGGGACCTGCATTCATGCCTGCAGGAACAGGTACTTCAGGTCGTACACCTCCGCAGTAAGAGCCAGGACATTTTGTTGTTAGTGGTGAGCTCCAGTTGTTTTGGGGCTTCCCAAGTCGTCTCTATATGTACTTTTGGTATTTGTATAAAAGTCTTTTGTGGGCGGGAGTTTGTCCCGACCCCAACTCAGTTGTGTATCTATGTAGAGGATTTTGTAGACATATTGTACAACCATAGGAGTGTTTGGTTCATAGACGTGATGGCTCTGACGGCCAATTACTGTTCATATATATATTTATGCGTGTCTGCTGGGCTGATACAGTTACTATTTTCTTCTATTTACAACGAAGTGCTGCCCAAATTTCTAATTTTCATAAGTAATGTAGATGTGAAAGTATAGGTTATGAACGGGTTCTCCCGGGCCTCCTTGGCTACGGGTGCCAGTCCGCTCCAATGGGATTTGGGGTATGACAATTCCTTAGGGTTGCCTGTATAAGGGATTAAGGTGACAGCCTCCTTATCATATGAAGAGGAACCTATGACAATCCTAGATCGTTAGGTCCAAAAGTTGAGAAGTAAAGAAATAGTTTCAATTAAGGTGTTGTGGAGAAATAAGAAGGTTGAAGAAGCCACTTGGGAATCAAAAGACGACATGAGAACAAGATACTCACACCTTTTTAACCCAGTAGATAGTAGAGTTAAAGGTACAACCCTTACCTAAATCTTTATATGCTTTAGTATGCTTGGAGTCGTGCTTGTCTGTGTTCCCCATCATCATTCAGGGATGAATGATCCCAAAAGGTGGATATTGTAACACCCCGACGTTTTCTTAGCTATGTACCATCCATAGAAAGTCTAAGCATTAGCTTCTAGAATGATCTAAATTATTTTTCATGCAGAATTTCCTAGATTTCAACATTTCATTATGTGGATGACTGAATTAGCTTTCCAACGATATAAGATTTGTCCAAAACGGACCCTCGATGAAGAAGTTATGAATAATTTAAAGTTCCAGTCGTAAACATGTCATTTTGGGGTCTAGCGCATCGCGGAGAGGGTCAAATTGACAATCGTCAAATCCTAGTGGGGCTCCGCAATGGTGTTGCATCGCGGAGGCAACCAACTTTCCACTCGTCAAATTCCTGTGGACCACCACGACTATGGCGCGTCGCGGTGGTACCCGAAATCGGGATTTTAAGTTCAAATTTCTAGTTCTGTTCAAGAGTCATTAACGGTAATTTTGACTTTTCCATATCCTTTAAAAATGTCCAAACAAAGGATTTAGGGTATGTTTGAGAAACTTAACCCTATTTTCATTAAAATCATCAGGAATCCTCTCTGGGGTTTTGAACAAGAACTTCAAAAAACTCAAGATTCAACTACGGGTTTTCAAAATCGATTGAACATTTGAAATCCCCAGATCATTGGCTTCAAGAAGCACCCGCTAATTTTGTAAATATAGGTAAGTAGGGTTATCCTAAAGTTCATGGCCATGTTTTCCAAAAGGAACTTACGCAAGACTTTAAATTTATACAATTATTTATATGTTTTTACAAATGGCAATTTTCAATTGATAGAAATAACATGTTTTGATATATGATTTTGAAAGAAATATTGAGATATCATGGGTGTTTGAATGTATTTAGATGCTTGAATTGTGAACCCGTGACCAAAAATTTTGAAAGGGTATGATGTACACAAGTTGTGAATTTTCTAAATTTCCCATGATAATGTTTATACCCCATATTATACTGGTGTTGAACCATTGAGAACATGAGTTTTGTAATTGATATTACATTACTCATAAATGATTTAGCTTCATGAATGATTGTAAGTTGAGAACCATGGTGTATGTGTTTAATGGTGTGAAAGTCATACATAAGTGCATGTTGCAAATGATATGAAAAGTTGGAAAGTTGATATGATATTGATGACTTTCAAGTTGGGTATGATAATACCCTGCAGAGTATGACATGTGATTGATTAAACTGAGTTTAGTGCACTAATTTTGTAAGATAGTATGTTACCCGAAGAAAGCACAAGTCAAATGACTCTACACTGGAAATCATGTTTGCCGACTTGGAAACTTGGTAACCTGCTGTGTGATCTTGTGTACCTGATATTATGTCATCCCAAATTAGGACTATGGTTAGGAGCCCTGCTTTGTGATCTTGTGCACTGCCATAATCGATTGGGTCGAGACACCCTGCTATGTGATCTTGTGTGTTTTCCCTCACTTATACTCTAATATCGGCGGCAATCGAGATTTGAGAGTTGCTATAAATATGAAATTGTAGGGTGTACCGCCTAGCTCAAATTTGATGCATTTTTGTTGAAAAATCATTATACTATGCCTATGTATTTTCGAAATCATTTTGCAATAATGTGCTTTATATCAGCTCTTCTTTATTTTATATAAAAATCTCTGCTTTGTTTTGGATTACTCTGTGTACGAGTACTTTGTATCGACCCCCTTGCCTCCCAGATTTGGAGGTGCAGTCTAGGGGTCTAGAAAATTAGTAGATTCATCAGATATTTTGCAGAGACAAGTGGTGAGCCTTCTCTATTCCGAAAGACTTAATGTTTGGCATTTTATTTATCATTTAATAGTTTTGGGTCTTCTTGGGGCCTTGTCCCAGTTTTCAAATAGTTGTTTGTTTTAGTCATATAGTAGAGATTTTCAGACGATTTTTAGATGTCGATAGATGTTGTGGGACATTATTTCCCATTATTGATTTCATTGGACTCATGACCGTGTTTTCATAGTATTGTGAATCTTCTGTATTTCTTTTATCATATGAATTATATGCATGATTACCAGATAGATAGGGGTGTTTTGGGCCTTCATGGTTTGGAATGCTCATCACGGCAGGGGTCCCGGTTCGGGTCATGAAAAACTTGGTATTAGAGCATGGTTCATGGTCCCAGGGTATCTGCAAAATTGCATCGGGTAGAGTCTTGTTTATGAGTGTGTATCACACCACACTTATAAGCAGGAGGCTACTAGGCGTTTAGGAAATGTTTCCCTTCCTTGTGATTTAGTTTGTGCTTCAGAGTCAAGTCTATTACTAATCAGTGATCTTTTGTCGTATAGAAATAACAGTCATGCCTCCTCATCGCAATACTAATCAGAGTGCTCAGAATGATGAAGTCCATCCCACTCATGGGATGATGAAACATAATAGATCTCCCACTCCAGACTCTGTCCCTGCTCTGAGAGACCTTCCAGTCCCAACCAGTCCACCTAGGGCTCCACGAACCAATGTTAACTATCCCCCAACTACTCAGAGGGATATTCCAAATGCAAAATTCAGACAATCTATTCATATACTAACACAGTTGGTGGCTAATCAGGCCCAACGATTAGAAGATGTTGGGTCTGCTCTAGTTATATCTGAAGCTACTAGGGTGGGTCAGTTCATGAGAATGAACCCGCCTAATTTTACTGGCACTAGGGTAGAAGAGAATCAGCAAGAGTTCATAGACAAAATAGAGAAGATTTTTAGAGTGATGCATGTGGATTAGGTGAAAGGTGTTGAGCTAGCGGATTATCAGCTAAAGGATGTAGCGAACAAATGGTATAATGAGTAGGAAGAGGCAAAGGGTGACAGTGCTGAGCTCACAGTGTGGGATAAATTTGTGGAAGCTTTTCTTGATCGATTCATTCCATTGGAGATGAGGGAAGCTAAAGCATAGGCATGAACCTTAACCAGGGTAAGATGAGTGTTCAGGAGTATACTCTAAATTTTAATCAGCTGGCCTGTTATGCTCCTGAGATTATGAGTAGTATGAGGGCCTGAATGAGGTAGTTTTCTTCCAGCCTTTCAGATGATCTTGAGTGTCAGAGAGCTATGCTGAATAAGGAGTTGGACTTTTCTAGGCTGACATTTCATATACAATAGGTAGAGGAGAAGAAAAATAAGATTTCTAAATCTAGGGAGAAGTAAAGACAGGCAAAAATAGCTAGATCTGCCGACCAGGGTCACAGTCAGTCTCAAAGAGGTAAGTGGGGAAATAAATGGAAAAAGAATAATAATTAGGGTAAGGCACAATTTGCTGCCAGTGCCCCATCGCCCAGACCACCGGCAGACATACAATCTCAGGGTTTTCAGACTCACCATGGATCCAGAGCCCCACTTACTCAGTCGTAGGGCAGTGTGGCCCAGCATCATCTTACTTATCTGTGATGTGAGACTTGTGGAAAGAATTACACAGGGAAGTGTTATTTTAAGGGTAGAAATTGTTATTCTCTTAGAAAGGTGGGTCACCTTCAAAGAGATTGCCCTTCTGCTGGAGAAAATGTTGGGGGAGGAGGGAGGGGGGAGGGGGAAGGGGAGGGGGCTAAGTCCCAAGCCTCCTCGATGGCTCCTCCTCCTAAGGGTGCCCCTTCTGCTATCGAAAGCAGTCTAACCGGCAATACACTTTGACTAACCACCAGGAGTGGAAGCTTTACCAGATGTTGTTATCGGTATGTCACCAATATTTTCCCATAATGTTAATGTATTTCTTGATCCTGGGTCTACCTTATCTTAGGTGACCTCTTGTGTGGCTGTTGGTTTTGGGTTTGAGCCAAAAGTTATTGTAGAACCCTTCACTATTTCCACTCCTGTAGGTGATTCTGTTGTTGCTAGGAGGGTGTATAGAAATTGGGTTATGTCTATTTTTAGCCGGGATACTGTGGCAGACCTTATAGAACTTGATAGGGTAGACTTTGATGCTATACTTGGTATGGACTAGCTCCATTCGTGTTATGCCACACTTGATTTCAGAACCCAAAAGGTTACTTTTTCTTTCTCGAATGAGTCACCAATTGAGTGGGCAGGAAATTCTATGGCACCTAGAGATCACTTTATCTCTTATCTTAGAGCCCAAAAGCTTATCTCCAGAGGTTAAATGTACTATCTAATCTACGTAAAATATTCTAGGGTTGAAAGTCTTCCTCTTCAGTCAGTCCCTGTAGTGAATGAGTTTCCATAAGTCTTTCCCGAAGATCTACCAGAGATACCACCTAATAGGGAGATAGATTTTGGCATTGATGTATTGCCAAACACTCGTCCTATTTCCATTCCTCCATATGGAATGGCTCCCGCGAAACTGAAAGAGTTAAAAGAATAGTTTGTAGACCTAATAGACAAAGTCTTTATTCGTCCTAGTGTTTGCCCATGGGGTGCACCTGTACTTTTCGTGTTAAAGAAGGATGGGTCCCTTCTTATGTGCATAGACTACCACCAGTTGAATAAGGTCACTATTAAAAATAAATATCCTCTTCCTAGGATTGATGATCTTTTTGACCATCTTTAGGGCGCTAAGTGTTTTTCAAAAATAGACCTTCATTCGGGCTATCATCAGTTGAAGGTTAGGGAGTCAGACATTCCCAAAATAGCCTTCTGAACCGGATATGGTCACTATGAGTTCTTAGTCATGTCCTTCGGGTTGACTAAAGCCTTTATGGATCTTATGAATAGGGTGTTCCATCAGTTTCTAGATTTGTTCATCATAGTGTTCATTGACGATCTTTTTATCTATTCCAAAAGTGAGGAACACTATGCCAATCACCTCCGAATTATCCTTCAGACCCTTAAGGATCATCAGTTATATGCTAAGTTCTCCAAATGTGAATTCTGGATAAATGTTGTTGCTTTCTTGGGGCATATTATATCTAGTGACGGGATTAGAGTGGATACCCAAAAGATTGAGGCAGTGAGAAAATGGCCCTGGACCATGACTCCAACCAATACTCAGAGCTTCTTGGGTTTTGCGGGTTATTACAGAAGGTTCATAGAGAGTTTTTCTTCCATAGCTACTCCGCTCACTAAATTGACTCAGAAAAAGGTGAAGTTTGTGTGGTCTGACTTGTGTGAAAATAGTTTTGAGAAGTTGAAAGACAAGCTAACTACTGATCCTGTTTTGACTCTTCCCGAGGGTGTAGATGGTTTTGTGGTATACTATGATGCATCTCGTGTGGGACTTGGTTGTGTATTGATGCATCATGGTAAGGTGGTAGCTTATGCATCTAAGCATTTAAAGGTGCATAAGCAAAATTACCCCACTCATGACTTAGAGCTAGCAGCTGTGGTGTTTGCACTTAGGATCTGGAGGCATAATATCTATGGAGTGCAAGTTTATATTTATACTGACCATAAAAGTTTACTGTAACACCCCAGAAAAGTCGTTCATGGATTAGCCTTTAATAGAGTACCCTTAGACTTAAAAACTTGAAAATTTTTCCAAGTGTAATGAGGACTTAGAGTCATTTTAGCTGGCAGTCTTCAGGATACAACTTTTCAACCTTCGCAACATCCGTTTTTAGATTTTCAAGTTGTGTTATGATCGGGCAAGCTCATAGTACATCTCGGATAAGTTTAAGAATTTTTTGGAACGCATAAGGCTGCGTTTGGAAATGGAGGTACGTGGGGTTATCCAAAAATCTCATGGGTGCAGTTTTTATGAACATGCATGCTTTTAAATGGGGGTTTTCAATCAAATGCTAATATCTTGCATTCAATACGATTTCTAAGTCATTTTTTTATGTCATGGGAATTGTTTGCCTATATACTTCAATGATTGAAACCATGCATATGTGATTTGAGGTTTTCCATAGAAGTTTGATAAATATGAATGATAAATTATTTTCAAATTCCCATGATAATGTTTCAATAACAACAACAACAAACCCAGTGTATTCCCACCTGGTGGGGTCTGGGGGGGGGTAAGATGTATGCAGTCCATACCTCTACCTCTAAAGAAGTAGAAAGGTTGTTTCCGATAGACCCCCGGCTCAAGACACAAGATACCACAAGATACCACACAAATAGATAGTAAAGCACCGAACAAAGTTACAAGATTACATAACATAACATAAATACGGCAGCCATAAATAGAAGAAAACAGAGGAAAGAACCCAGACTCGTACTAAAAACAAGGAGCACGAAATCAGGACAAGAATACTACCCCCTGCAAGTAAATCGCTACACTAGCGACCAAAACTGGCCCTAGTCTTCTGCCCTAATTCGCGTCCTCCAGACCTTCCTATCTAGGGTCATGTCCTCGATGAGATGTAACTGCTCCATGTCTCGCCTAATAACCTCACCCCAGTACTTCTTCGGCCTACCCCTACCCTGCCTAAAACCATCCAACGCTAGCCGCTCACACCTACGAACTGGGGCATCCATGCCCCTCCTCTTCACGTGTCCGAACCAGCTCAATCGGACTTCCCGCATCTTGCAGTCCACTGGAGTCACACCCACCTTCTCCCTGATAGTCTCATTCCGAACTCTATCCCCCTAGTCAGCCCACACATCCAGCGCAACATCCGCATCTCTGCCACTTTCATTCTTTGGATGTGGGAATTCTTAACTGGCCAACACTCTGCTCCATACAACATGGTCGGACGGACTACCACCCTGTAAAATTTTCCTTTAAGCTTGGGCGGCACCTTCTTATCACACAACACCCCCGATGCAAGCTTCCACTTCATCCATCCCGCCCCAATATGGTGCGAGACATCCTTGTCAATATCACCATTCCCCTGGATCACGGACCAGAGGTACTTGAAACTATCCCTTTTACATACCACCTGTGATTCCAGCTTCACTACCACCTCGTCCTCCAGCGTCACGTCATTAAACTTGCATTCCAAATACTCTGTCTTGCCTCTGCTCAACCTGAACCTTTTAGACTTAAGAGTTTGTCTCCACACCTCTAATTTGTCATTCACACCCCCTCGAGTCTCATCAATCAGAACTATATCGTCTGCAAAAAGCATACACCACGGCACCTCCCCTTGAATACGCCGCGTCAATACATCTATCACCATAGCAAACAAAAATGGACTGAGAGTAGATCCCTAGTGCAATCCATGCAAGACGGTGAAATGCTCTGAGTCGCCTCCCGCCGTCCTCACCTGAGTTTTTGCTCCCTCATACATATCCTTAATTGTTCTGATATATGCCTGCGGGACTCCACTCACCACGTGTAAATGATGAAGCACCTTGGTTTTTACATGATTTTGCTTATGTGGATGTGATATTGATGACTTGCAAGTCGGGTATGATGATACCCTATAGAATACGATATGCGATTGAATAAGATGAAATTTTAAATGCATTAATTTTACATGAGAAAGGTGGATACCCGAAGAAGGCATTTGAGACACAAGGGCTCATTAGTGGAAGAACGTGTTTGCCAACACGGAATATCGGTACCATGTTTTGTGGTCTTGCATACCTAATATTATATTATCCCAAATTGGGATTATGGTTAGGAGCCATGATTTGTGGTCTTGTGCACTACCATATTTGATTTGGGTCGAGACACCATGCTTTATGGTTTTGTGTATCTCTCCTCACTTATACTCTAATCTCGGCGGCCACCGAGGTTTGACAGTTGGTGTAAATTTTATAGGGTATTCCACCTAGCTTAGTTGTATTTCATTATTGTTGAGAAAAAAATGTTGCAATACACACATGTGCTTTCAAATGATTTGATACGAAATATCTTTATAATGTCTCACAACTATACTTTTTTAAAAATATTATGTTTTATTTTGATATCTCTATGTGCCAATACTTTTGTGTTGACCTCCTCCCCTCTCCAATCTCCCAGGTTCAGGGGCCTAGTCTAGGGGTCAAGAGAATCAGTAGAACTTTCAGACAGAGCTGTAGACACAAATGGTGAGCCTTTTATGTTTCGGAAGGTCTTAAGTCCTGCAGTCCTTTTATCTTATATTTAGTTTTTGGGTCTACTGGGCCTTGTCCCAGTTTTCGGATAGACATTTTTTCAGTCATGTAGTAGAGATTTCACAGACGGTTTTAGAGATGTTGATTTAGATTGTGGGACACTATTCCCCTTTTTCATTTTCATATGAATCTTGACCATGTTTCCGTTATATTGTGTTTCTTCCTCATTACTTTGACAATATGAATTAGATGCATGATTACCAGACAGATAGGGGTGTTTCGGGTCTCCATGGTTCGAAATTCTCATCACGGCTAGGTCTTAGTTTGGGTCGTGAAAAACTTGGTATCAGAGCATGGTTCATGGTCCCAGGGTGCCTGCAAAATTGCATCGAGTAGAGTCTTGTTTATGGGTGTGTAGCGCGCCACACTTATAAGCAGGAGGATACTAAGCGTTTAGGAATGTCTCTTTCTTCATGTTCTAGTTCATGCAATAGAGTCAGAATGTTCCTCTTTCATGCTCTAATTCATGCTATGGTGTCACCCATATGAAAGTAAAGTTATCCCAAATTCTTTCCCTACTCTGATGTTCTCAGATATGTCCCATTAT